>JAQGBY010004693.1:0-16061 GCA_034698785.1 Mycogona germanica | reverse complement strand
ACTCGCTTTTATAATAATAATTTAATTTAATTAGAACTGGTAATTGCGAAAAATATAGAATCGCCACTCGGTTCGTCTTCTTCATTCGGCCTGTCCCGAATTCACCATTTCATATGATTCTTTTACTTTGGAGAGCCTTTTTCTTCGGTCATCGTTTCCTAGGAACGAACCAGATGTTAGACGCGTAACGTTGGCGCTCGTAGACTGTAATCAGCCTGTCGCGGCGTGACTGTAGAAACATACACAAGACTGTTTTTCGTGGATATCTGCCGCCCCCTCCACCTCCCGTATAATACAGGTATAATATGGAAAGGACAAGTGGAGATGTGTGCGGGGTGGGTGGGAATGATGGGCGAAATTTTTCCTACACTTTTTGTTGTTCTCTCGAGCATTGTTGTGTCGCTGTTGCTTTTTCTTGTGTGTACCTGCGCCGAGCCTGGCGTGTCATTCATCGGTTTTCAAGTGCGCAATCCTCTCGCTCGTTGTGAAGGGAGAGTGTATAGCGGACCAGTGGTCCAGATACCTTTTCTCTCGCCTCCCTCCACCCTTTTGTCAGCGTTAATTGTTGTTTAAGCACGCACAAATGTTTCTTTTTTCGTGTGTATTTTTTTTTGTTACCTGTCCGAGTCGAGCCACACGTATGCGGACCGACCAATGGCGTGACGGCGTGAATTCAGATGGCGTATCGTGTTGGGAATGGCGACGTGCCGTTGACCAATCGTAATGTGTCCCTGTCCCCGGGGGTGTGTGTGGACTCAGGTGTTGTGGCAATTATTGCGGAGATGGAGATTGGGAAGATTGTACGATTGGTACAAACGTCTAGTCTGGGATTCACATTTCGAGTGGCTTTTTTTTGCTTCCGAGGCAATTCGAGGATCATTATTCGTCAGATTTTCAGATATTCGTGATACATTCATGTTGGTGACTGGTCATATTCATTTTTTTTTTTTAATATTTTGCCCATCTGTATATTCTTAATCGTGTTGCGTAGCCTGCGTACTATCTGATGGTTCTGATTCTTCTTGGTGATTCTAAATTTTCTAAAACGATTTTGTAACTAAGGACAAGAGATACATGGACGCATCGTTGGATGAGATTGAGTTCTTTATTATCCAAAATTTAAAAATTGAAGATTACTCCAATTTAATGTCGGATCGATTAATTCAGCGCAAACTGCGTGGGTAACATTAAATACGATTTGTATCCAGGGTGGCCCCAAGAAAACGTTTCGCGAGAAATTTGATCATAAAATTGCAAATCTTTTATTTACTCCATTAAAATTTGGCCCACGATGGTCTTTACTTTCTTTACGAATTGGCCTCCCGCAGGTACAACTCCGTGACGTCATTATTCGAATTCTTGAGGTTCAAAATGAAAAAAAAAATGGCTCTCGCAAAACTAGTGTATTAAGTCATTTCAAAATTGCTCACTTCTTTAAATTCTTTAAAAGTATCTATTTTGAATGAAAGTTAATTGCATGCATGGTGACGATTTAGTCATTCAGCGAGATCATAAAGATTCATAAAGAAATGAAAGACCAACAGGTGTGCCAAATTTTAGTGGAATAATTTTTATTTTTTGATTCACTGAAGTGTATCACAACAGGAGCTTCTGTACCCCTCTTGGTGTTTAGGTACTATGTGAGGGGCACATCACAAATTACAGATTTACAATATCAAATTTCTAGCGAAACGTTTCTTTTTTTTTGGGTCACTGTAGATTTTCGCCATCCACAGCATTGGTGTCAATTTAGGTGAATTAAGTTATTAACAGAGGATCCTCGCTAGATGGCCCTCGACCAAAACAGTTCAAAATAGCCCTGGAGAAAGAACTGCTTTCCTGAGATGGCCAGAATAGCGATTCCAGTAATTCCAACATCTTTGCTATTAGCACTTGCACGTACAATAGAAACCCTCTACAATTTCGTGAAACCAGAAACCAAAGACAAGCTTACTGGTCTCGCTTGTCTCGATTTTACACGTTAAATTAACAATTAGTGAGGTTATTCACGAATCCGTTGGCAGCGGATAAACTGGCGGCTCAAATTGACTTGATCCCGCTGCATGCGGCCTGTCAACCAGTTCCGTTCTGATTAATTTTAAAACCATGAATCCTGGAAGCTTTTTTGGTCGTAGCCTCTTTCTGGGATTACATTGCGTTGATTTTGCGTTGGACTCGAATTGTATTCGCATGACATGTTGGCAGCGCCCCCTGCCGCGTATTTTTCGAGCGTTACGGTAAATAATCGTCTAGTCTTGACTAACCGCAGGATCCTTCTTTATTTTCTGAAAACACGAATCACCGCAAATATTGTGGTTTTTAGTAAGGGCCATTTTGTTCGATTTTGGTCACCGTTTGTAATGAGGTGCTGGAGGACGGACAGCGGACAACTGACCGTGCGGATATTGATGCGGACACCTCAGCCTGCGCCTGATAGGCCGGAAAAAACGGCGTCTTGCCAATTCCCCCCCCCCCAAACCCGTAGATACTAATCCACAGAAATTGACAAAAGGTTGCTCGCCAAAACCTTACCTATCTCAAAGATGTTGTTTACGAGCACTGAGCATGCAAGCACCTGCGCAACTCAAATGCCCGAGCGGACGAACTGTTGAATACGGAATTCCCAGACTCTTATCGACGAGCATTAGCATCGGAGAGATAACATCGAAATCGTTTATTCAATACTCCTAACAAGCGCTAGTTGCGCACAAATTATGTAAGTGAATTGGCGATTAACCTGCGAGCGCCCCCTACCAATGAACTCGCATTACCCCGACCGGATTGCAGCATTTGCTTGCATCTGTAGTTACCTGTGAAAAACGGTTCTATTCCAGCCTTTGGAAAAATGCACAATAAACTATTAATATTGCAGTATAATAAATAAATGGCTAATAAAATTCCTGACTTTTATTTACTTAAACAATTAATGTTTTTAATTTACATTTTACATTTGCATGAACAATTCGATGATGGATTGATTGCTGCTATATTTTGATTATTTTCGGCCCTTCTGGAGTTCTGGGGGGGGGTCACCTGTTTCGGCTCGAAGCGCCACCATGATCAATTGGTGCAGACTGTGGCACGTGTCACTGACGAATAATGGCATCTTACTTTACTGACTGACTTACCTCGCTGACGAGGCCAATAACTTGTATCAGGCGGGTACAAGTTAGAACTGTGATGATTTTGTTTGCTGGGTCCGGGGAATTTTGTTTTTTTTTCTCTATCGTTGCTCGAAGAAATGTTCCGTCAAAAGTACGCCACTGCGCCGCACGCGGTCGCCGTCGCTTTTCAAGATTGTCGTTAGCCCGACTGTCCTCGCTCCACAGTGGGCCCATGACCATACACACCTGGGGAGAGAATTTTTCGGGGACGGATTGAGAATCGGCAGAATGAAATGCCTACTTGGAGAACCAAGTGATTTTTCCTTTGCATATACAGACTTTGATTATATCAAATTCAATAATTACAACAATCACATATCCAACAACTGCGATATGCCCCTTATAAATCGGCAATCCTGCATAGCATTGAGACCGGCAGTGATTGCCAATTTCAGCGCAAAATAGTTTTTTTCTGCATTTTGTCCAATAATTAGAGCAATACGGCTCTGGGGTACTGGTCGTTCCCCTCGCATAGTACCTGAGCACCATGAGGGGACGTAACGCCTTTAGTGCGGTTGACTACAGTTGATTGAGGGGGGAAATGTTTAAGCATAAGGGACGCGGGACAGCACGGACAACACGGACAACACGGGACAGAGCCGTGGAAAATCGACGACGAGCTGGCGAAGCACTTATGCTATAATTAGAGTTTAACGAATTGTTTCAGATTTGGGGTTTGTGGTTGATTGACTAAGCTGGTTAGCTTTCTTATCAAATATTATTTTTTTAATCGTGTCAATTTATCTGACGATATATGGCAAGCTTCCGGTTGTCTGTAAATCTGATCCATGTGTTGGTTGATCAAATTTCCAAGACAATTTCTGGTTTCGATTGGAGTCTGTATCCTCACATTCGAGGTAATCAATCTGACGGCCCTCACGTCATTATATCGGCTGTCTAGTCCGACCCTGAAGCGTCGGTCGTTGTTGGCGTCCCGGAGACGACTCGATGTCCGCGCGCGCATTTTACTCGCAGGGGGGCGTGCGCGTCGGACCGCGCTTTCGACAGAGGTCAAGTCTTCGGTTTGACTTCCGCGTGGATTAAAAACAATTTATGCTCCGGGCCCGCCATCGACCCTCGCCAACGCCCCCACCCCCTATCCGCCTCTTTTTATGCCCGGCCGTGCTACTCTGTACATGTTGTGGTGGACGCGGGCCGATCGTCGCGCCCCCTGCTGTCAGATTAGGTGACCGACTCGCTTTCGCTAATGCAAACACGCACTCCAACAAGATTGTATCTCAAATTTGAGTATGTTGATCTCGAAAACCTTTGGTGAAGCGATTGAAAGTAATTTAATTGATCGAAGTGAAATGAAATATAAGATTTGCACTATTAATAAATTTCAGTAAGTTTTAAAAATTAAATGCATGTTTAAATATCGATTTAGTATATTTGGCCTTTAATGTTCATTATTTTATTCGAGTGAATTTCTGCATTACGTCATGTCTCAAATTTGAAAATATATGTAACATATTAAATGGTATTTAGGATTCTATTAATTTTTTATAATTTCAACTAGATCTTTTCGTTAAGACCTATAAATATATTAGTATTCAGATTTTCAGATTATTTTGAGAATTAGGTGAAACAGCAACGCTTCTGCTATCCAGAAACCTTACGGATATTTTTCTTATACATGAATAAATATTTTAAAATCAATTTTCTTTGACGTGAAAGACACGACTTGGTCAAGGATCTACGCAGGTTATTCGTAAATATGTGTACTATTCATGATAGAGTAGAAGCTTGATCAATATCGTTTTCTCACCTAAAGGAAAGTTTTTTTCATTGTCTATTCGCCCGCGTATATAACCAAAGTAAACAGCTATAAAAGCAAAGTTTATGTGAAAACCCATACTTGTTATTCTCTTTTGAAAAATACATTGTATGTTTTACAACATCCCTTTTTACGACACGTTTTACGTTTCACAAGCGTCTCATACAAACCTAGTGTTGCAGAGAATTATTCCAATAGAACTTCCGCATTTCCGTCCAAAACGCCCCAGTCCTTCGCGAGGGAGGTGAGGCTTTTGACATTTTAGTTTAAGCATCCTCGACGTTTGTTAGGCCGTCCTTTAGGGGCATTGTGGGAGTTTCAATAGTTAGGGCTCTTCAGCATCCTCATCTTGAAGGCCTTTCAATGAAAAAGCTGATGAAAAGAGGAAACTCATGCGGCCACTTTGAATTGCTTGGGCGCATTTTTGAAATAAAAATGAGCATTGACACTAGTGGATATTTTTGGAGAAGAACAAAATTGTTCTTATACCAATGTTGTAATTGGATTTTCGGCTTTCAGCTCTTAAGCTGATGTATTAACAGATCAAATCTTGTGTCCATCTGAGATTTTAACAAATATTTAGTTTATTCATTTTCAAGTTGTGTGACTCATCCAGTTAAAGTGTTAATGGATTCCTGACTTGGTTATTCAGTTCGGTTCAGTTTGTTCAGTTTGGAGCAGAAATGTTGACATGCATTAATCTAAATAATAGATTTTTCTAAAAATTATTTAAATTCCATAAGAAAGGTTGAGACGAGAGCATAAATATTTAACATGTTTACCATTCGAGGGCCTCATAGTGCTAAACGGGCCGCAACCTCGACCTCCATACATCATCGTCGCACTTCTGGACTTGCGTGCCGCCGACCACGTAGACCCGGTAGACGCTGGTTTTTTTTCCATCGAAAGAGACCGAAAAAAAAAATATCTGTTTTATTCATAGGTTGATTGTGACCTACCAATGCATATATATATTTTAGGCAACTCGGCTTCTATAATGTATATATATTTTTCCACCCGTCATCACGTATTTGTTATGGTATAATAAAGGCGACTCTAGGTTTTTTGCATAATGGGGGGAACACATGCCTTGTCCGGACTTACACGCAAGGCAATCGCAATATGGTATGCAAATATGCGGCCTATTCTTCACCGAGACGCATGTGTTGCAGGCAAAAGCGTGCTGTGATGGTTGCGTTTGTAAAAGTTGAATGTCATCACGTAGGCCCGGCCATTTTTTTTTTTTTACTCGAGGTGTTACGTGCGCGATGTCTCTATTGGTCGGCTTAGCAAAACTGTTTTTGAATTTTTCGATATGTCCCATCTGTAGGATAAAATTCGTTATTGGCAGTGTTTAAAAGAATTATTTTTTCGACCAAGTCCGCACCAAGTCGGGAGTCGGTGCGAACATGCATGTTGCTCTTCAGCTTATTTTTTCATTCGGTTATTTCGTCAGACTCGAAAATCTCGAGTCTGATCTCCTGAGGGGCAAGCAAAAAATTGCCGACACAAATTTAACTGTAGTTGGAAATTTTTTTAATTAAAGAGTCACTCGCTTGGTCGGCATGTTGTTAAACGTTTTGACCGACCCTTACGGATATCAATTTTTTTGATTGTCGCCTTAAAATAAATCTCTGAAGCGACACTGTAATCGTGTCGTTTCTGGTTGTGAATTATGTCATAAATTGTGTGGCCGTCCATCGCATTAAAAATGAAGATAGCCGTTGTTTTCAAAACTTATTGGCTCCGAAACGTTTTCCCGGTCTTCGCGAATTTTCGAAGTAACTACTTAAAAGTTTGTTTCTACAATTCGAAAATTGGCGTGTTCGATTTTAATCGTTTCCTGAACATTTCGGCCGCCCCTCGCAGGAGCGGTTAGTACGGAATGGTCGTGTCGGCCCAGCGATGCGACAACGATATATCCCCCCCCCCCACCATCAACGAACACGCAACGCACCCCCGAAGAACGCGTTTTTCGTTCTCGCCCGCAATATCGTAATCATTTATACAATATTTATTTTTATAGGCGTATATATTTTAACTTCTGGTATTGTATAAATAAGTCGTAAATTTGTTGGCACGTCAGACCTCGTTACGGGCTCGGTAAATATTTTACTGTTTTTGCGATGGCGAGCGTTGATAGCAGCGAGGAGAGAACGAGAGACTCCAGTTTTTTGATGGGCCAAAGTGCCGGCTGTGTGCTGTTGGCTGCTGCTGTTGCTGTTGCTGCTGGTCGTGTATTGGCCGCCACGAAACGATTCGCGCGACCGAATCGAGATTGAAATATGGCCGGCTGTCGCTTATTACAACGCTGCGTTGCACTTGATGGGGCTACTGTTTTTTTTTTGTTTTTTTTTTCCAAATACAATTTTCCAACACCCCCTCTCATTTCAGCCAGCACCCACCGGCACTGCGTGACCCTTTTACCTGATTGCCACCCCCCCTATCTCACCGCCTTCCCTCAGTTGACGTATGACTGCCATATCCATTTAGGTGGGAGCACCTCCTCGCGTAACCACCTCCTCTTTTCTAATGGGCCGACGAACCATCCGGTTTCCCTTTGGGCCCTTCCTGTGTTTTTCGATGGCCCCGCTAAACAATGCACGTCATGGTCTTTTTTGTTTAGGTCGTTTTTTTTCATTCTCTCCAGGTTTTTCAATGTGTGAAGTTCGGAAAATAACAAAAAATATCGCAATATTCTCAAATGAATTGCGGACCAGTTTACGAGACTTTTTATTTCAGTTGTGATCTATGTTGTATAGAATTGTCTTGAGAAAATCCTATCAATATTTACATTCAACCCCTTATTGATAACCTGAATTAATGTCTTGAAATAATGCTTTGTTCAGACTACGCTCGGTTCAATTTTCTTGGAATGCCATCATTGCACAAGACAAAGGATATGTTTGGAGCACCCCGTTTTTGCACGCATTTAATTTTCTCTATTACAACATCAACTGTTTTTTCTACCACCCCCTGCACACTATTTTCTCCTGTTTCCTCCTCCCCACCCCCCTTCAAAGCCGCTGCATTTTTCCACCACCACCACCAGCATATTTATTCAATTTGCATACAGTCGAGTGTGTTTGGGTTGTCTTATCTGATGGCGCTTCCTACTGTGTAGAAGAGCGTGGTGTCCCTCAGACTATTCCATTCCACTCCACCTTACCTCGCCTCCCTCATCCCCCATTTTGAATTTACCCCTCCCCATGCCTCCTTACCGTTCCTCGTGCTTCCATATGTCTCAGCCTAGTGAACCCCCTAAACAATTTTTAAACAGAAGAAAGTGAATGTGGTTTTTTTGTTTTTCAATTTGCTGCTATGTTTTGGTTTTTTTTAATGTATTTCTGTCAAACGAAATAAGTCTTTTGTTTTCTCACTTGAACCTTTGACCGGCGGGGTTGCTGTTGGGGGGAAAAACAATTGTTAAATAACAAGTGTGGTGGTATCCATCTGTTACTGATCGGCAATCTACTTCAAAACATATTTAACTTTATTGCCAATTTAGTTAAGCCGTTGGACTCCGCAACGTTAAACTTCGTAACAATAGGAGATGCCAGGACGTATTATATAGACCACAGGTGCATTTTCGGCCATGGTCCAAAAAGGATCATCATACTGATGATATTAATCCCGAATACACTCTTGAGTCATAAAACGAAGCACCCCTATAAAAAAATGGCACTTACACAGAACAATAGTGTAGGAACAAATATGAATTATAAAATTTGCTGAATATGTTCTTCGGTGGCTTTGACACCAGCCCGGAGTCGAACGCGCCATTCTTTGATTGACGAATCGATTATTCGCTGGTCGAGTTCAAAGTTTTCTTAATTCATAGTTTCAAGTCTGCGATATTGGTCATCTTCGATTTGTAAACCTATTCCTGGAGAACTTCCAAAATTTTGTAGTCCACGGGATTCTAAGTCCGGACTGTTTGGTGGTCAGTGGTCCTATAACTGTGGCGTTTCCCTTTGCAGCAGTTCAACTGTTTCTCGAGCACGGCGAACGGGCTTTGCGGGGATTGTTGATAAATGAAAAAATCCGAGATTTGTCGCATGTCCGGAAGAAGTTTTTTGGTCAAAAGTTCATCCATGTAATAATTTCCAACGATCTTATTTCCTGGTTCAATCTGGTTTAATTCCAGTTCGACGGAGTGCAGAAACACCAACAAAAATTGCGAAGGAGTCTTTCAGCAGCAACATTTTTCTTCCGGTGTCTTTCTGTCTTTACATAAAGACGATCGTTTTGGTTGTTTAATGGCGCTGATACAGGGAACAACTTCTCATCTGTGAACCAGAGTAAACAAGATGTGCAGGGTATTTTCTTAGCAACTGTTGGGATCGTTCCAATCTGGCCTTCTTGTTGTCGTCTGTCAGCAATGTGGCGCGCCGTTTCTTTAGGCATTTCAAAGTGAGACCCTGTTTAAAAATTCTTTGTACAGATTTTTGTGGAAGACCAATTCCCAGAAGGATTTCCTTTGCGAAGAATGCGTTTGTGGCTTGTCTTCTTGGTTCAAACCACGTTCATCGACCAAAGCAATTTCGTCACCGGTACGTGCGGTCCGTGGTCTTCCTCTTTCTTTCTTTCTGTCGATCGACGGAACCAGTTTGGTTGATCTTTTTTTTTAAAGTTTTGAAAGTCCAGTGTGACTATCCCATCTCTGGAAACTCTTTGAGGAATCCTTTTGCGCCGTATTTTTGTTTTTACGAAAAAATTATATCGCAATGCGATCTTCCTGAGTAAACACCATTTTTGATGCTCTCGATGGTTGAGCGGACGAATTTTATCTCAATACGCCGTGAACTAAAATTAAGCTGATATGCAGCGCTACCTATTCGTGGCTAATTTGAATATCTACTAATTGAAGTGGAACACAGCAAAATGTCAATTAAATCGAAGCATTTTTCACCAAGTTGTGATATTTTTATAGGGGTGCTCTTTTTTACGACTCATGTATAAACTAAATGAACTTGTTACACCTGAATCGTTATTATTCCTAAACGGTAGCAAACTATAAGGTGACATTGTCGGCAACACATTTGACAGTTCTCCTGTATACTCTTGAATCCTTCCCCTAAGCGGGGCGCGTTGCAGCGCAGCTCCGACCCGACAGCCTACCTGTGAAGTCCAGCCTCAGATCCATTGTCTTGATTCTGGGGCCACCGATGTCAAGGTTATATGGAGGAATCGCGGAGGAAAACTGATGAAGTGCTGCATCGGATCAATTTCTGGTTTCACATGCCTGTCGTGGAGAGTCGCAACGTGTTACAATCGTAAACGGATTCGAGGGACGCGTGTTAAAAGCCGTGTCAGGAGATAAGTTGAGCGCTGGCGGAGTTGGATGTCAGGTGCAGTGCCCGTGGCCTAAGGTGGGAACAACTGGGGCGTCCTACCAGGGTGCAAACCAATTGAGAAACCTTCGGGACAATCCAACTGCAATTTGCTCATTTCCTCCAACTAATGACTATGTTGGAAGCACAATTGCTTACCTGGAAGCACAATTGCACACGTGCCTAAGCACCATAAGGGGGACGTTAAGGCCTGTAGTGCGGTTGACTACAGTTGATTGGAAACAAACAAACAATTGTGTGTTGAACCACCTGGAGCCGCTCGTCTTGATTGTAACAATGATCACTTAAGACATCCACACAAAATTGGACTAAACCGCATCAATCTTTTTTAAAGTATCCATTTCATTTGATGATAACCTGTTAGGAAGGTCCTTTTTCTAAAATTTACTGTTCATAAAGAACAAGAGAACACGTTAACCGTCCATTCCTAAATCACTTCTTGCTTTTTTCCTCATTTGGGCGTATAATAAATACCTTTCTTATTTGCGGCAAACTAGTGTATAAAAATCAGGGCCTAACTTGTGTGCGTAAGGAGGAGGTGTTTTAATATCCTCGCCCAGGGCGCGTCCTCTTTTAGCGTGGACCCGTCAGCCGTTTAGAAATGGAATCCATTACGGCACCCCCGTTCGGAAGATGCAGATTGCACACCTTGGTAGGCGGCCCCCGCCCCGTACCCCCCACAACCCCTCCCCTTTCTCTACCTATACACCTCCCTTGCCCTCTTCCTATGGCACCATCATCCTAAACGATCGTGCTCGAACCTTTCGAGCTTGTCTCGTAGACATGCTCAACCATGTAGAGTAATTTATATGGACAAGGACGTCACATAACTTTCGCGGCAACAAGGGCAACGATTTGAGAGAAATTCTTTCGTACTTTGTCTTCTCGATGTTTTTCTTTCCCCCTACCGTACGAGTGAGATAAGAAAGTCCTGATGGTTATGTCCGAATTATGCGATCAGGAATTGTATCGGCCCTTACTTGGGTGCTAGTAATGGTATCTTGTTTTTTGAACCTGCCCTTACGATGCCTGCTCGTTATCATTCCTTAAATTTTCATTGACAAAGATATATTTATTTTCTTTCAAGTTTTATAATGTCTCTTTTTTATGGTCTTCCTCAAATGTGATTTATTGCGAGGATCTTTTTTATGTTTAATGTTTTATTTATAATATATTTATTTAATTTAAATTCTGTAAATATTACATAATTCCGAGAGTAATGTTTCGTCTTTTCTTCATTATTATCTCAGAACAAATATCAAAGTTCATTTCAATTTAACAACGTTTATGATAGTAACGCATTTGATCTGATTGATCCGTTGCTCTGAAATTGTTATTTTCTCGATCGAACACCTTAGCACTTTTTTGAAAATGTTTGTTGAGGAGGCTTACCAGATTTCTATCCCCAAAGCCCTCCCCCGCCCTATTCTGGCTAGTCTAAGTGAAAAGTGGCTAATCGTTTAAAATGGGCAAATTTATTTTGAAATAGCATTCAGTTTCGCAGTGCCTTTTAGATCATTCTTTCTAATATAATCAATCGAGAGTATTTGCCACACGGTATAAACATTTTTTTAAAAAACGTTTACTAGTGTCACCGAAGCTATTTTGTCCCGAGCCACCATCGCATTAGCCAAGAAGCTCCACTAGCCCCAGGTGCTTTTGAGGTCGTCTTAACGCGCACCCTGTACACTATGTGGTAGCGTGTTAAAGGTTTTTATATACTTGTACTTGAGTTTTTCCTACTTCACGGCGCGCTTTTTTCTTGAATTCATGATTTAGTTGTGTGAGGTCCATAAATATTTTTACCAATTCTTTTCGCTAAAAAATGTCGTCGTAAATAACTCCCGATTAGGACCAGTCACATCCTAAATCAACCGAAGATGCCAGCGTTGTTTTCAACGACTTGGGAGATATTCCTCCGGGACGGTCTGTCCTATAAATATTGCTGGTCAGAGGGTAATATTCCCCCTCACGCATCATAAACCTTTTTCTGAAGACAAAAAAAAGATATATCTTTACCTGTTGCCTTTCCCCCATTTCCCCATCATTGCTCTTGGCCCACCCTCTTTTTCCTACTTTTCGTTGTTTGGTCAATTGCACATTTTGCTATTTTTACAGCCTCATTTCCATTTGGGACACCTTACCTGTTTACCTAAACCTTAACCTCAACTTTTTTCCTCGTTTTTGTACATTGAATTTCAAAAATTAGAATTCCAGAATTTTGTTTATCAATGTGGAATGGATATAATGTTACAAAGTGTGGTGGAATTGTAAAAATAATACTCGGGTTAAACAATCTTAATACCCTCAAATAATTGAAACATATAGGTTAGTAAACATATTTCACAAACCATCTGATTTTTTAAGGGATGTCACTCGATATGGAGAAACATGATTACACAAAGTCTCATGTTTGGCGGAAAACTAACTTCGTCTCCCCCCTCTTGCACCATCACCCCCCTTAACCCCCTGTTGTGTCCTAAATAGACAATCCACGTGAATGGATCGTCCTTCACTCGCTTTCTACGTGGTGGTGGCACTCCCCCTTAATAATATTGCTTTTCATACTAGCCGAGGGGGCGACGGTTTAGGGGTGGTTATAGAGGAGACTGCTGCGTATATGGTTTTGACAGTGTCCGACCATCTATATAGCCTGCAATTTTTTTCTTCTATATGAAATAATGAATGCCCTTTGTGTTTATTATGAGCTCTTCTCATAAATGTATATACAATCTGAGTTGGGTTATCGATCATAACGGAAACTCTGCCGTTGGAACATGAATACTGAGCAACGCCTACATGTAGTGTAAAATCTTCCATGTTCGTGATGCATGATGAGAAATTTACAGATTTAAAAATAAAAATATACTGGACGAGCATCTTTGAATCTGGCTTATTAATTATAAATATAATATTTATTTATTTTGTGGTCGAGACTTTGCAGTCATTATATTTCTTATTTCAATAGAATTTCTAAGCACGACATAGCGCATCATTAGTTAACGTTTATATATTTACACTGTGAGGCAACAAAGTAGAACCCAATAAAAAAAATTGAAACTTCGTGAAAAAAGGCTTCAATTTAAATGAAATTTGGCATTTACATAGAACAATAGATGTGCTCAAATTTTCTCCAGTGGTACTCAAAAGTTTCTAACAAGCCCGGAGCGCCATACTTTGAAAGACGAATCTATTATGGATTATGAGCTGGTCGAGTTCAATCCAAATTTTCTTAGTTCGTAGTTTGTTAAATTGAGGTGTTTTGAGGACTTAAATTGATAATCTTCGATTTTTAAACCTTTTCCTGGAGAACTTTCCACTGGACAAGTCCTATAAGCGTACTATAAGTTTTCCCGTTGCAGCAGTTCAATTGCAGCAGCAGTTTTGCCTCACAGTGTATATACAGTAATAACATTACACATACAGTAATAACACATGATAAAATTATTCTATTTTAAAATTAATTTGATGTCTGGCATTTCAGTAATTTTCTAATTTTACATCATGTGGTTCGGGCAAGGCATGCAGGAAAATTGTTTTTCCTCAAATAAGCGTACACGTACGAGTATTTCGGTGTTTTATTTTCAAAAGAAACATGTATTTACTGTATTATTATTAAGTTACTCGTCCCCCTCTGCCACGAATACATCATTTACCGTTAACTTTATCCCTATTTCACTGATCTTCACGCCCCTCCTTTACAGTTGTATTGCGCCCACCCTACACAATTATCATCAGCGGTCGCAAAATCGGGAATTTATTGTGATAACATCCCTCCATATCTCTATTTTTCATGTCACTTTTCAATTTCTCACCGTTTCCATAATTTCTCACCCCCGAGCGCCCCTTGTCCCTATTGTCTGATTTGGCGCATCGGCATCCATACAAACCAACGACTTATAGATTTGTGGGGAAATGGGGTGTGTGACCCCTAGACACTTTCTGATGCGGCCGGTGACAGATTATTGTCTTCATAACTAATGTAGATACATTCTTTCGAAATATCCACCTCCCTCTCTTCATTCTCACCACATGTTTTTCGTTTATCCCTCTTATAGGATTTCATATTTGGCAATCTCAGCACCCCCATCTTTTAAATTTATATGTGGCTAACCCGTAGTTGATGTCTTCCGCTATTGTACCACGAAATGGACAGAAAACTCTTCAGAGTGAATGACTGAAATGAAGAACTCAGATTTAATACCTTAGCCACAGTGGCTCCAACGGCTCGGACACTAGTGCTAAACATTTGTAACCGGAACTTTCAGTTGAACGTAGCGACCTCTGGTGGACGTGTACTGTCGGCATGGTAGTTTGTCACATGACTAGGTCAAACAATCACTTTTTTTTTTGTCTATCAGGCACAAAAAAATTTACGTTCTGCATCGGCCCGTAGGTGGTTAATTTTTTAAGGTAACTAATGGGCTGGTTGTGTAAATGGTCTTGGGTTCAAGCCCTGCATGGGCAATTTTTTTCTAAGGAAACTTGAACGAATGGCCACTTAAATGTCTTGGGCTTGACATTGATTAAAGAAGTTCACGATTGTTTTGTGAACTTTCTAATTTTTCTTAGCGATCAGCAGGACAAAAACACATTTTGATGATCGAAATATTTGATAAAAATATGAAATATTACTTTCATTAAAAAATGGTGGTAATTTATTACGAGAGTTTATTAGAGAAACGATTTTTTTCTATCGCAGAATATGTCGACATTGGCGCATTCGGATTCGGTCACATTGGATACTTAAGCGCACTCTGGTGGGGAACGGTGTCACATTTGTGTTAATGGCAGCGCCGATGGGATCGCCATTTTTAAAATACATGCGCAACTAGCGATTTAGCGCAATATCCGCCATAGCAGATTCTGGGTTTCATAGTGCGGCTTTGACCTTTTAAAACCTTCATGAAATTTATTTATTAATAATTTTGTCTCCTGTTTATTATATTAACTCGTCCTCGATTAAAATGTGTAGCTCTTAAGAATAGCAGAGTAAAAATTGACACTGGAAACGTCGAATGTCAATCGTATACAATATAAAAAAGATTTCTTACATTTTCGTTCACAATAATGTTCCAGGTACTACCTTTCAGTGGCTAGTGTATACGTGTGCATGTATACAGTGTAATGCTCACACATCGACAGAGGCGTTCTTTATAACCAATATATCGTTGGTGGAGATCTGGGACTTCGAATTTCGCGTTTCTCTTTCCGCTTACTCCGTATCCTATTCCTTTTTGAATCCTAATTTGTTATTCCATCCTTTGGTCGAACAACTTGTCTTCACCTCCCCCTCCCAGCATTCACCCAGTCGCCCCTTATATCCCCGCGTATAATAAGAAGCGGAATATAATATCGCTTATAAAAATATAAGAATGGATTTATGTTCGTCGAATAAAAGTCCTTTATTCCCCCCTGAGAACCCTTGTCCGCCGCGACCGTTATCTGATTCGAGATGGAGCGAGACATTGTCAAAGGTGACTTTCAAGTCGGGAATCCATAACCTCTTCGAATCTTTTCTTTGAGTTTCTCAAGTCTCGGCGTACTATTTGTGAGGGACTGGTGTCGATGCGACGTTCGATACCATGAAATGCCATTACATGTATAAACTTTATGACGAGCCCCAATATGGTCAAATTGATTTTCTACAAAGTAAATAACTATTAGGACAAATAAAATTTTCATAATAAATTCATAATGAAATATGGGTTGTCTCCGGGACAGCACCGGACGAAAAAAGACGACCAGAGTCGGCGAGAAACTCTC
>JAQGBY010004692.1:0-16062 GCA_034698785.1 Mycogona germanica | reverse complement strand
TTTTGGTTTTGCGTTCCAGCATTCCGCTCATTCCCTATCTTGTTTGAACACATCGGCGTGTACTACTCTTTGTTAGATATGCACCCTATGTAGATAAAGGCGCCTCCGAATACACATATTCCGCCACAAGTTCACAAGTTTTCTTTGAGGTGTTTATGCTTGTAAGCAAACTGCAACAATTCTACTTTTTACTATTTACGTTCTTGTCATGTATCCGTTATAAGAATGACGTAATCTTAGATGCCTACAGTGTGTCCAATGGACCAAGTCACTCGGTATGAATATCACGCGAAACATGTTATAACTGAAATTTCAGGTCTGGGACAAGCACTTATCGTATTTTCCCTTTATATATGACCGTTACATGCGCGAATTTACGACATGACCATTCTACTGGTCTAGACGATTCAACTATGCAGGGCGTCGCATAGTCTCCGAGGTTAGTGTTTGGAATTTTCGCTCGTTCCATTCCTGTGCTAGTTTGCGTCCATTTAATTTATGTCCGAAAACACATTCTAACCCATATCTTCCTTTTCTCGTTTCCGCTCCTTTTTTGCCGTTTCTTCAATTGCTTGGCCACGCATACTGATAACTCTTTTTTTTTTCATCCTTGGATTTTCAGCGTTACTCGAGTTGGAAGCGCGTTTAGAATTTCAGTTACGATGTCTGATGTCGAGGGTACGAATAGATGATTCTGATATTCAACGCGCCCTCCTTCTCGAAGAACTTTGAGAGATTTGGAAATATGTGTATGTGCATTTTTATCCTCAAAGGACCTCACGACAATTTTGATGCTGCTTTAACTACTCGTGGTTTCGTGACCTGGCTCCAGAGCAATATTTACCAGAAAATATGCACAAAATGTACACTTACTTATTTAAAAATATTTAAACAGGCATCTTTGAAAATGGAAAATTTTAATTCACGCGTATGAAGCGTGAATCTCCGAAGAACTATAACACAGGTATTTCAAAACTTGTTTTCCCAGACGACATTTTTTAAATTTAATATTGAGAAAAACAAATATACTGACAAAACTTCGAGAATTTATTTTCAAAATACAAATCTTGAATTTCCCTTTTTGTTGCCCATCCTTGTAGTTACTTCACTACATGGTTTTCTGTACCCCTCGTGGTGCTTCGGCACTATGTGAGGGACACATATTCATCCGTACCTCGGGATCTACTAATCGAGAACCCGCACCGGGAATCGAACCCGGGACCGCCGAGCCACAGTCAGTGTGTCAAGCAGAATATGAAATATACCCCATATCTTTTTTCCAGTTTTAATCTCGATTCCAAATTTCAAACTTGAATATAAAATTCTCGAAACTTTTAATTTTAGAACATATCAGACTCGGATCTCACGGCAAGAGGACGGAAATGCTGTGAGATTCGATTGAAATAGAAGTAAAAAAATGGCGGAAACGCAGGAACCCCAGCATCGATCATCTTTTTTCGAATTTCGTAGATTCGAAAATTCGAGCATCCGTATTCACCCTCTCTCTCTCTCACTCACGTCTGTGTTGACCGCCCTGTGTCAACCTAGCTCCAAGTAGTTTTCGCGCCCAACCGCTCCCTCAAATATTGGTTCAGTTGCCTGTAGCGTCGAGCAACGCGCCCATGTCTGATTCTCTCCTCACACAATCAAACACAAGTCAGAGAGAAAAAAAGTATAAATATATGGAGGTGGTGGAACAGTGCACGGTTCGGAACTCATATGTTCGAAAAGCAGAAACGAACTGGAAAGAAAATATCTGCCACCACCCGAGCTGGTTTGTACAAGTTTATTATTAATTCGCACTCGCCCTTCGCAAATAAAAATAGTTCTGTATAGGTGAGATTAAATGCGAGTGCTTTACATTGTCTGTACCAGTTTGATTATGAGTATATTCTAAATTAAATGGCGAGAAATTTGTCGTCCAATAAATTATGTTGAAATATCGTCATAACTTCAATGCGTTGCAACCAATATTAAACATGTGCTACAGTGTACTCTAGTACATGTATGTTCGTACATGTCGTTCCTGAAATATAAGTGTAAAAGTACGCAACATGCATGTATTTCGATATTGGCGTTATTTGCTGAGACGCGTTAATACGAAGGCAGAAATGGCTTCTAGGTTCGCTGAAGGAACTAGCGCATCTCCAACGCGATTCCTGGAGATGACCCTGTGCAAACAGACCGAATGGGCGGGTTTTGCGAGAGCGACGGAATGGAATGGTTGAGAAATGTATAAATAAAATGAAAGATTGCAATACAGTTGTAATAAGAGTGAGTAAGGTGAGGCGCTCGAAATAGGCAACATCGGGCTCTTGTGGGTCATCCGGTGAACAATTCGGGTCAGAAAGTCCATCACATGATGCTGGGGTCCAATTCTGAGCACTGATTGAATCATTATGACCGTGGCCGAACCACTTTTGAATATTTTCGAACGAGAAATAAATCCTGTTATTAGTGTGTATTAAAATCATGTTTTTAATAACTGTATTTCTAATCTTTTAAGGTAATTAGTTATATTGTTTGTAATACGATTTATAATCTAAATTACAATCACAATAATAACAATATGTATGCAAATAATAAAACTACAAAATATTAAAATGACCCTCCTCTGTGGTTCACATTTTCGGCAGGTACCTGTTTCAATACTATATTTTTTTAGAAGAAATAGTATTTCCTAATAAAATTATTATTTGTTTTGCTTGTTAATGTTTCTTACATGTAAAAGCCAAGACTGATTTTTAATCGTGCAGCTGAACGTCATCGCCAAATTTGAACGACTCGTCGTAGCGCAGTTGGTTAAGCGACGGACTGTGGTTCGGCGGTCCTGGGTTCGATTCCCGGCGCGGGCTCTCGATTATGCGATCCCGGGGTACTGGTGAAAATGTGCCTCTCACATAGTGCCTAAGCACTGAGAGGGTTACAGAATCTTCCTGTTCAGTGAATTAAAAAAAAATAGTGAAGTGTATCCAGAGTCGAAAATAGAGCCTTCGCTCCTTCATCCGCACCGAATTCAGTTAGAAAAGACGGGGCGTCGCGATGAGCTAAGAGCGCGACGAAATTATGTTTCCCAGACACGCGTCACCCTGTACGTGTTTCGCCGGTCGCCCGTCGCCCGCGAATCATCGAATGTCACAGCCAACAGGTCACTCTCGGCTGAACAGCCATGACAAGCGGGTCGCTTAAACCACCATCACGCGTGTCCCATTTCGATAGACGCCAAAAACAGCGTGCGATTGACTAGACGCTGCAGCGGTTCAGAACCTTCCCCTGGCTTTTTTCTATTATCGTCAATTCTACGTAATTCGAATTCAAAGCAACTACTCTGTAATTAGCTGAATCCGAGCAACATTTGCAAGACTATTCAAAGAAACACACCGATCTAAGTTACATTGCTATATTTATTTAAAGCTTGTATTTGTTTAAGTGCTGCAAATTTATAGGCCAACACAACTTATTTCAAGTCTTGATGTTGCTTAGTTCTAAGGATAGCAATACTTGAGTTTGTATTGCGATCCAATTTGTAGTAGTTGTTTGTAGTTCGAGCAATATTAGAAAATAATAATAAAATTAACAATTGTTAACATCTATAAATTTCTCTCAAAAAATTCAATTGTTTGATTATTTTCCATTAGAAGAGATAAATATATTACAAAAAATATTATTAAAAAAATTACAAAAGTCGAATAAAATACTTTATTTTACTAAGGGAATTGAATTTAGTGAATTGAATGACGCCTTCATTTGAAAAAGCCTTAGAAAAAAGCTTTTCTATTAAATATTCAGTTTTGAAAATAACGATGATTAATTGATTCCCGTTGAATGCGCGAAACACAATTTGATCACCTCATGGTCAATATGAGGAATGAAAACAGAAAATATACTGGAAAGAGAGAGAGAGAGTGAAAGTGCCAAACTGTGGAGTGGCAAAGCGATTTTTACGACTCGGCTATGGCCAACTAGTAAAAAAAAGTAAGTGCTACGGTTTGTGCGGAATGGCGAACATATTTTCAACCAAGAAGGAAGTGCTTAAACCAGGGTCAAAACAAGAATAGATCAAAATTTAACTTGTTTACTGAATTCTAATGCTACTTTTTGAACAACAGATTATTAACTTGAAACCAACATTTTTTTTTTTTGGACGCTCTAATCGAATGAAATAAATATAACAAATTTAAAAAATAATTTGGTTGCTTCCGTAAACATTATTGAAAATAATTAATTATTTTAAATAAGTGAATCGTGAGAGCCTGAGCCCAAATTATACAACATCTAATATCTAAAAGGTGACACAGGGTGGCGGTGCAGTCACTTTTCCCATCAAAGGTTATTCGACAAGCAACGTCAACGTACACATGATCTGTGCTGCATTTAAAAAAATCATATTCAAATAAGCACAGAACAGCAGTTCAACTGCAGACTGCTTCCCGAATATGCTCCCTGGTTTACACTAAATATGCACACAAATAGTTTAGGGGGAAAATTGAAGATCCGCACACGCACACTTGCAGAGGTTTGCAACAAAGTGTGCAATGCAGAAGTCTGAAAAAGTACAGCTCTCTGGAACAGGCCATCAGAGAGCTCGAACCGGATTACCATTGTTCTTCTACAGTTGTACTGAACATATTGAATCGTTAAATGCCTCGAAAAAAATGGGATATTGATATTTGTTAACGATGCATCAATTGGGTCGGAAAACTAGATAGAATTAGTTGTTTATTACAGAAAATATTGATATATTTCACTTCAAATCCGTAGTTTTAATTTTTTCAATAACTACTCTGTACTTAATAATCAACCTCGAATGGAATGGTCAGTTGAGACCGTGGCGATTGAAATTTCGTTGGACTAGTCCACGGCTTGCGCCATCTAAGACGATTGCGTCAACTGTCAAGATGGACATTGTTCTTCAGTAAAGGTTTCTCAACAGTCTCTGCAACCCAGTTTGCTCTGTACTCGATAGTTTTATTGTGCGGGGAAATCAAATATCGTGTGTTTGAACAAACCCGTAGAAATAAAATTCACAGACATTTTAGCAGAATTCCTTTTGGACTTTATCAAGCAGTTTCGGATACGTCAAAATGGAAGCAGGAAATGAAAATACGATTTTACGATTGTTTCGCTCGCCCAGATTAGCCCGCCCTTATATATTTTTTTCTTCTCTCTCTCGCCGGCGAATGCCCTCCGCGATCGGCTAATTAGGACAACCATTGTTACCTGCGTCGTCCGTACAAATTGCCCTCATGTGCCGTGTGCCACGTAATCCGGCTCGCCCCACCAACCCGCATGGGCCAACCGCGAAGACCCATACAACTCCGCCATCTCTATAGCAGCCGTTGCCACTGAAATTCAATGTCAGCCGTGTGTCCACGTCGTTGGCCGCCATCTTGCACAGGCGCTATCCCGAGACATTAGTCTCGTCATCAGGAGTGGCGGTGACGGTCAAAGCTTCACATATTAGTGAGTTTAAGTAACACATGAACGAGTGCGAGATCCTCATCCTCCTCCTCCCCATCGCACGAGGTAACCGTCAGTTAATGGAAGGCAGACGTCTTTGAAGGGAAACACAGGACGTGTAAGAATGTGACGTCACCGTTTTGTCAAGAACGATTCGTTAGATTGAAACACGATCTAGAATTAGTAACCAACTTAGTGTTCGGCTCATGAACTAGGCTTGCTTGAGTGGAGCGGACAAGAAACAATTAAAACTGCTGTTGCACTTAACTCACAATCGCCGGGTTGCATTACTGTATTAGTCAAGACGAGATTTCTGGAACTCGAGACGAGACAGAATTCATACAGCAAGACCAAGGCTACACGAATATTCACTAGCACAAAAATGAAGACTTTGAAAACAACTTAGACGTGACCCTTGGCACGAAGGGCGCGTAAAAAATACGGATTCAATATCGAGTTTGGACAGTCGTAGTCTCGTATCGCCTTGAGTGAAACCGTAGTGACGCAAGTGCGTGTTACCACTTGCAGAATCTATTGTTTGAGTGCACACGATGCTCAATAACATGACCTGTACCCCATTCAGTCACGAATTTTCCAATGTTCAGAGAAATAGTGGATTATTAATCGCCAATCGGCACGCGAAGCAAATTCGCTAACAGGTTTGGGGTTTTAGTTACTCCATATTAATTGCCACTCTAGTCAACATTATCACGTACAGGTGCACGTATGAGTGACTACCGGAATTTATCAGAAACAAAAACAGGAACGCATAGCAAACAGCACATTTCGCAGCTGCCCCTGAAAAGCTGGCAAAATCTGCTAGGCATGCTTGCAGTGAATGTGTCTGAACAAGGGGCAAATGTTGTTCAAATGAAGTGTTACACATCATAAAGAAGAGAGCGATCGCTAAAAGCCGTTCCAGATGATCCAAAAATATACTGGATTGAATTCTGCGATAAGCCCTTCCTGTGGTGGAACCAGTTTCCAGACGAACAAATAAAACTAGCGTCTGTCGGCAGTGCAAGGCGGCAAACCTTCACTTCGGCAAATCAAACGTAAATGTCGAATGGTCGCAATAAATATAGACACTGGATTTTATTAGGGCAAGAGAAAACACAAATGTAATTTTCGCAAAGCAAATATCCCACACACAGTGCGGGCCACGAAAACCTAGACGCTATGCCAGTGGTTCTAAATTATTGCTGCCTTCGGAATTTTTGAAATTGTTTAGGTT
Organism: Mycogona germanica; assembly: GCA_034698785.1. NCBI lineage: Eukaryota > Metazoa > Arthropoda > Diplopoda > Chordeumatida > Chordeumatidae > Mycogona > Mycogona germanica. The sequence continues at coordinate 9,368 of JAQGBY010004692.1, read as the reverse complement.
TTCTAAAAAAAACAATTTTTCTTCCAACAGTTTTATCAAATCACACGTAATAGAAGTTATTGTGAAAATGCACAAATTAAAACATAAATAATTACTTTAGATGCAGCTGCTCTAAAATTAATAAAGATTGAAATACCGGAATGAATATGAAAGATTCTTTCAAAGTGAAACAATTTAGGGTGAGTTATCATTTTTAATTAAGAAATAGAAAAGCATTTTCGAAAATATATGTTAGAAATTAGTAAAAACCATTAACAAAAAACAAAATTTGAAATATTGTAATTCGCATTAATGAAAAATTTAAACAAATCAAACATTTGAAATAAATCAGAGAAAATTGAAGCATGTAAAAACTTACTTTAAAAAATATTTGTACTCATTTATGAATATTACCGAAAAATTATGGAAAATTATTTTATGATCGAATTTGTAACATTTAATTGTGTTTTGTTCTTACTCCTTTTCCATTAATCAAGACCAATGGCTTGGACTGACAAGGCGAACTCCAGTTTGCGAACCGCGTCGTTCTTTACTGGCGTCTATGTGTTTACGCCAAATAGCGCCAACTCATCGTGATTGATAAATGTTCTACCTGAGCCGGCGCACGCGACTCAGCAGCGAACCGGGGATCAGTCATGTCCCGGGATGGAAAATGTTTCGGAAACGACTTCCTCGTCCCGTCCACTCACACACCACCCCTCGCCACCCCTTCACCATAACAGTAGACCCTATTGTGAAACACGAGCGCAGCTACACTAGCGCCACCGCCGCCATTAAATAACTCAATTCCGACGTCGTTGGGTGCTCCAACCCTCCACCTCCCCCGCAGTACATACGCCAACACACACACACATAGAAAATATACGCGCGCTCATACAGTATATGGCAGCGGCATAATCATTATTCAAATCCGATAGAGTTTATATATAGTTTTTTTTTCGTTCTCCATTGGGGGAAGTATAGAGTTCTCGCAGGATTGGTGGTGGCTGGCGCATACCGGGGGCCGCGGAGTGGAGCTGGGGTTGGCCCGCTTGCCACCTCCTTGCCACTCGATTCCCATTGGTCGGTGGTGAGTTTCGAATTCGACATCGTCCAGCCAATGACGGAGGGAGTTGCGGATAACGCGCGAACCACCAAATCCGCGCGACTCGTACACCGGGGTTGCCTCCACACCGAAATCGATGAGCGTGAATGAGTATCATGCGGATTGGTGTGACGTCAAATTAGCTAACAGATGCAACCCTCGAAGAAGTACACACACACACACATACGCATCTATGACGACGATTGATTCAATTTAAAATGCAAATGAGGCTTCAGTCGGATGAACAGTAGTTCTGGTGGGTAGCATGGCAAGCGCAGATGAATTTTCATACTCTGCAGACTGTGTTTATGGAGATGGAACATTAATAATGATATCATTGAAGTATGATTTCAGTTTCTGGTCGTGATGGAGAGGTTACTGATCGCGAGAGGCAATGTAATACAAGCAAGATATATTGAGTTTCTGGATTGAATGAAATAGAATCGAATAATCTCGATCAAGCTCAACCACTACTAAATTTAATTTCGAGCTAGGAAATTCAATTTTTAGGTAAACGAAAACACTAAAGGTCAAGTGAGACCTAGAGATATGATTGATTCATTGAAATGTCAACGGTGTCAATCTCTACGTTTACATGTTATTTTATTTCATTGTTGATGGGACTTTTTAAATATTCAGGGTGGAAATTTTGAATTGGGCAAGACTCAAGATTGAGTTTGAAAACTAATATTATTGATATATTAGTTTGTTATAGTGATCCTGCTTGTTAAATCATAAAACCAAAACCGAGATGACGAAGGAATCTTTGATCAAGACAACGACACTAATGATAGAAATGTTTCAGAGATGGTGGATTCGGGACAGCGCCGAATGAATAAGACGAACACGACCAGAGATCATTGTTTCGAGTCCCGGTCTCTTCGAAACTCTATTTTTTGCAATTACGTTTAAATTAAAATAACAGTAAAATATTATTATAAAAAAGCGAGTGCGCCACTCGTGTTCGTCTAATTCATTCGAGGCTGTTCCGAATCCACCATCTCTGATTATTATCACCTAGACGTCCTAAAATTCTTTCTCACAGAAATGTTTATCTGTTTGTACAATGGTGTAGAACAAATTGAATAAAGTTGGCAAAATCGCTATTGAAAATTAATACTTCTATGAAATTATTTACGACATTCATTAATCTTCAGGAAAACGTGATCAGCACGTCTTTAGTACACCCTGTATACACAAGAACACCGTCTTCCGGTCGACTTCGTCTTCCAACAGACGGGGGAAGAGGGGGCAGGAGTGAACCAGGACGCGCGTGCGGGCGCGTTCGCCATTCACAGCTGGTTCACAGCGAGTCGCGTACGTGCTACACACGCGCAGAACCCGTCCCCCCAAATACCATGTAGAGAGAGAGAGTCGGTCGGAGTAATTTCGCGCCACCAGCCGGGGGTTTCCTATCCGTGTCTCTCTCACTCTCTCTCTCCGCTACCGAAAGCTGCAACAACCGTTTTGGCGAAACGGAGACCGCGCAGTCGAGATTAGTCACGCGGCTCCAAATGCGACCAAACGCCGGTTGAGGAGAAAACTCGCGGGGAGTTTCGTACTTCGGTGAACCTCCGAGATGACTCATTGAAAAAAAAATATATATTAATTTCTATCGTCATTTGGGGGGGAGGAGAGAAAAGAGAAATAACGAAAGTTGAACTGATTTGATTGTTTGGTCACAAAGGCCCGTCCGATTGAACTACTCGCGTGTGGTTGACGTAAGCGCGAGTGGTTGGTGTGATTCGAGTGTGTAGCTGTCGGGTGATGCAGCGACTGGAGTGGAACTTTCGCCTGTCGCTGTGCCGCCGTGACGTCGTCAATGTTGGGAACACGTGTCCGGACAAAATTAATGGTACACAACAAACACGTGCTGCTCTGTCTGCTGCTACAGCTGCTGCTCAATTTCCCAGGTAAGAGTTGTTTTTCTCCCCCCCCCCCAGGTGAGGAGTTTTGTTTTTATCCCCCTCCCATCTGTAGTTTTTACGTGCGCATCTACGACTATCTTTGAAATCAAGACGTGGTGGGGGAAACACGAGAAGTCCGCGAAAGTAGCAGTGGATTCGTCGGCTTTGTCCGAGCGGAAATCCCGCGTGAATGGCGAATCACCAGTGAAACGGGACAGTGACAAAAAATGGCTCGTAAAACGATTCCACGGTAACAGTTTTGTTGCGCATAAAATTGAAATTGTGTATCGATCTTCTGGTGTCATTAGAAGCTAGATTGATATTGTGATGCGATATTTAAAAGGTGAACTCAATATAATATTTTATAGCAAATTGGATGTCGAATATTGGTTTTGACATGATTACATAAGTGTAGCGTTTAGGTGAATCTATGAAAATCGTCATTATCTATTTATGTCCGTAATTATTTAATTTTAAACAATTATTCTGACCGTTGATAACTAAAATACACTCTGCTGTTCATTAAAAATTAGTATAGCAAACGCTTTCAAAGCGGTCGCCTTTGTTCTCTCGATAACACAATAAATTAATCGTGAAATATAATACGTTTTAATTGGCTAATGACGTCCAATTAATCCTTGTTTGTAAATGAAACTATTTCGATTAAATTACGTATAATGACGTCTCTCGTCAGTTTTAAAAAAATGGATCGCCATTACATATATGACAGTTATACGATACTGTTTAACGAAGGTGAACTAGGGGTTTTCCCCACATAGCAATCAAATGTGCAAAATAAATCTGATAAAAAAATTTAAAAATCCTGTGAGCACAGTGAACCGCGGTCCATTAACCGCGCGGTTAACGCCGCAATATTTTCTCTCTCTGTTAAGAAGGTCGCAAATAATGACATACGATGGCATACGAATCACAAAAATGAGAAATATACACGGAAAATATGATTCGGTAATCCATACGAAAAGCTATTATTTTTCATTAATTATTGTATATTTTAACACCAGCGTTCAATTTGAAGGGATAAATGAAAAACGATCACTTTCTAGGCATTCATTGATCAGCGACGCGTTTTAACACTAGGTGGCACTCATATCGTCAGTTGGCAGCTCAATGCAGTTCGGAATTATCGTCGATAGTGGCACATTTTCTGCAACCCAATTCACACATAGAAGCGCAAAATGGTAAAATAAATAACCATCGATATCAGTAGTTCTCCGCTTTCCGATCAACTGCAACGAACCATCTTCTCTTGTGGGTCGCTCGAGGACCCTAACAACTGAAACGCACAGTGAAATTAGTCAGCTTCCCAAATAACCAGAGATGGTGAATTCGGGACATCGCCGAATGAAAGAGACGAACACGAGTGGCGAACTTGTCTTTAAAATAATATTTTACCCCAATTTATATATTATATACCACTAATACCATAAAGGCGAATCCGCCATTCGTGTTCGTCTCTTTCATTCGGTGCTATCCCGAATTCACCATCTCTGATTATTATTTCTCAGATGTCCTAAAATTCATTCTCATTCCAAAATAACGTTTGGCATTTACCGAATAGGTTCATGCACGCTGAAAGGTGTTGCAACTTGCGCTCACCAACATCAACAACAAACAACAGCCTGTCGGTTCCGACAAAGCAAGAAACCGCGAATGCAAACTACCGTATTACCCCCTTCATCCCTCCCCCCACACCCCTCGCCAACTGGCCCCCCTCTCCCCCCCCCCTCCCGCACGACATCGCCTCTCCCCTCCCCGTGGGGGTTCATCCATCTATCCATCCGACTAGCTCAGTTCGCGCCGCACGAAACACATGCACGCGCGTTGAAGGTACGAAGTTACTGACTGTTATTGACGGACGACGGCATGACTCAGTACGTGCCGTTTTCCTCATGAGACCCCCCCCACCACGATGCGCCATTGTCACATTGTCCAACGAGATCAAATTTCTTTCGTTGCTTTGAATCAAGCGTTGCGACTAATTCCGACAAATATGCCCCCGCTGTGCACCTAGGGGAGAACATATATCAGTACCCCGGGATAGAATAAAGAAACTCTTTGCTGCGGGAAAATTCGATGCGAACACCCGACACTGCTGTCCGCGACACAAATATAGCCTAATCTGGTCACAGTAACAAATCACGAGTTTAGTTTTACACAGGATGAACATTCAAGTGATGATTGCAGTGAATCCTAAATGCTCATTTTTAAATTGGTTCGGAGGTGAATCTTATATAAATTACCTTAATGTCTCTTTTAAGAAATAACTTTTGAGTTCTAGTCTAAAACTTGTTTCAAGATAGGCCAAAGAAACAATTTGTTCCAGGAATGCCAAAATAAATTCTAAAGATGGTGCTCTGAGATTAAGGAGGCCCACCAGCGTGTTATAAATATTAATTTTCACCGGAGATGTGGATGTGGTTTATTTGTTGGATGTGAATCATCATAGTTGTATCGACAGTTCCCATGTTTTCTAGTTTGGTTAATTCATTTTTTAAAAATATATAGTTTACTATTATTTATTGTAAGAACAGTCTTTTATCGTCCGGCGCTGTCCTTGACACAACTTCCATTTTATTTTAGTCATCTACAGGGATGAGCGCCCCCTCGCCGATTCTGTTCAATGTCTAAACGCACCTTGCTAAGCATGCCTGAATTAAGCATGCTTGACAAGCGTAACAAAGATATTAGATATTGTCCCGATGTGACAGGAAAAAAAGTACATTTCTTATTTTGTCATGATTAACTATTTCTTCAGTTGTAAAATGTCACTTCGTCCTTTTAGTGTCTCGTGATCCCGGTCAAGACTGTCCCTTCGTCGGGCTTGCGACGCTCGATTCGTCTCGTGCTCCCCCTCTCTCTCTCCTTCGCCGCAAAATCACTAGCCCACGGCGACAGCGACGTGATTCAGCGGCACGGTTCCCTTTCAGTTTACCCGAACTCGTTAAAATATCCGGAGCCAATTAGCGCCCCACAGAGCCGAGCAGCTTTAGCGGAAATTTGATATGCATGGTTGATTAACTGTACTCATCGCGGAACCAAATAAAACATTTGACGTCTCTTCCGTTACACACGAGACGCGAGAGGCCAACGGAATGCATGGATGACGTTGCGATTGAGTGTCATGATTTGAGACTCAACTATATAGGTGCTACAATAGATGATCCGGACTAAGTAGGGTTGAATATACTTACCCCTAATACAAGCACACTATGCGAGGGGAACTTTTGTTTTACCAGCACCCAGGGGTGGAATAAACGAGAGCCCGCGCCGGGAATCGAACTAGAGATCGCCACACTTCAAACCTCTTCCTCAACCAACTTGACTACAACGAGTCGCACTGAAACAAATGAGCATGTGGAGATATTGCCCGAATCAACCGTATTTCCTTTTTTCTGAAATAACATGTCATCTGTAGCCTGTTTCGAACAAAAAAACTGTTAAAGTGAGACACAGGGCTCATCGAATAGTGCTATTTTGGAAAATCGTTTGACGATGACTCGTTTAAATCAACCGATCAAACCTACATTTTCGATGGGGGGCTTTAAGATGCAGAGATATATGGATAGGAGGATAGAGGTGATTTAGATTGCTGCATTCTAGACCTTCTAACCTCTACGGTCTGGAGAGGCAGACAGTCGAATAGGCCTACTGTGAACGCGGCACGAACGACTGAAATTAATGACGGGAGCCAGAATTAGAAACCAGGTCCCAGACGCAGGACGCAAATTAAATTCGAACTAGCGGAGGCAGCGTGTGGGTTACGAGAACTGCCACGATTGGAGAAGGAGCAGCGCGGCAGCAGGCGTCGGAGGAGAATATCGATAAACAACTACACGGTTAAGATCTTCGTCGTTGCAAATAGGTGGACGACGCACCGGTAGAGTCGCACAGCGATATCAGTTTTGTGTGGCGGGGAGATGTGCGAGCACAACACAGCAGATTCTCTCTTTGAAACCGAAAAAGAGCAACGCGTCCCTGGACAATTGGAGTGACAATTTTTTTTCTCTCCTGTGCCACCACCACCTCACTCGGTCTACACCCCACCCCTCGCGAAAACCTAATTGCGCGCAGCACAAAAATAATAATAAAAAATCCCGACGGATCAATCCGCTTGAGACCCCGTGTGTCAATTGAATATCACATATTGAGCGAAACTCGCCGGAAATAACAGACGAGTTCTCATTCGGAATTAGCAAGGTGATCCGGAACTTCTACTGAGCACAGGTTGACAGTTTAACGCGATCATAATAAAATACATCCGAAATGATGAAACGAATTAGTCATTTGACAGGTGTTGGCAGGTTGCGGGATCTCGCCGTTAGTGGCGTTTCGTTCGCCTGAATCCTATGCACCGCTAGGAGGGCCGGAAACACGTAATGGGTGGAAATACAAAAATTTGTCCAGAACGCCATTAGAGAGCAACAATACGCTGCACAGGGAAAGTAAACTTGTTTATTTTGGTCGGTTGGCTCACCTGCATATTTGCCATAGAGCCCACTAAGAGATGTCGAGTGACGTAATGGTTAGCGTGTTTGCCGTCTAAGTCTGCATCGTGGGTTCGACTCCACCAAACACATCCGGAATTTTTCGTGCGAGAGAAATTCCTTCGCGTGCCTTCTTTCGGAATGGAGGTAAAACGTGATCCATGATTGTACCGATATCAGGACACGAAGAAAATCCCCTTCACAAAAAATCCCCTTCGATAAATAGTTTAGGTTAGGCAAAATTACTGGGTCGCCCCCTGGAGAGGCTTTGAACCAAGAAAGGCGGTAAAAAAAACAAATGGGCTCGAGCACACGAGTACAATCACGTTAAAAAAAATGAAGTTGTTATTTAATGGGCTTTACGTGAAATTTTTTGATTCTTCCAAAATACTGTGGAAACAAGATCTGGTACACAGGGAGTGTCAGGAGGACAAGCGCACGTCATCGTTCTTTTTCTTCTGTTTGTTAAGAGTAGTTGAGACGGTTGATTTTTCCGCCCTGAACTTACATCCGTACGCACGAGTCGCACATTCTCCGAGCTTTCATCCGCAGCAACACCGACAACAAAAAATATCACCAACAGAAAATCAGGATTAGTTTTTCCGTACACAAAAACGGCCTGAATGATAGAACACTGTACAACTGTAGTCTAAAGGCAGATTGCCATAAACGCTTACAAGTCTGAACCCATGTGGACGTACGCTTAGTTCTGTAAACTAAATTGCACGACTGTTCTCACCTAACCAATCAGCTTCTCCGTGAGCTTCACTTTTTAAAAGTCTGTATCGGAGCTACTGTTATTTCAATTGCCAGCATTCCTACTGTTAATTAAGGCACAAGATCCTTACCATAGCATCAAATTAATTATTTTTAAGTTAAATCACATACAGCGCCTAATTCGGTGTTGTCACACTATTTGGTGCACAAATCTTCGAAAGTGTTCCGGGGTCGTAAAATCATGCTCGTCGGGAATTGAACCCGGACCCGTTATATAACTATCCTGCAACAAACTAAATTAAGACTGACGTACGACGTTCAATCGATAGGTTCGACTAGGGATCATGGATAGCATCTGTTAACAAACAACGTCAACTGCACTTAACCGGGATCAATTCATAGTAAGCTACTACTGTATTTTAGAACAACGCTCGAGTTCGTTCACCTTGCGAATTCGCCGAAAACGTTTCCAAATTTTTAGCTTGCGCGCGGCCGCCACCGCCCTTCCCATTAAAAATGTAATTGTAATGAGCCTTTTTCTTTTTCTCTTGTCGCAGCGATCAGACCGGAAGCCGAACCCAAAAATGAACAGTTGACAAAAGGTTCACCATTTTGTTATGCGGGCGTCGTCCGGGTACATCCCTCCCACCCCGTATTCCCAGTTTTTCGAAGTCAACCCCAACACCCCTTCCTACAGTATTTCAGCGGGCCATTCTTTTATCCGTCCATCCCTACTTGAACTCCACCCCTTACCGCCATTATTAGGCGGGCGTAACGGTGGGGGGAGGGGGACGTCGTATAGGGGCGGAACAGGTGAATGTTGGGTGCTCCATAAATCGAGACACTTTAATGCTTCTCTCCAGGAGATTCAAATTTCCAAGCTGGTCCGACCGGAAGTATCGCCACGCCATTAAAAATTAAGAAAACGACGTTCAAATGTGCTACGCATTCCAAGTCTAGCATTAGTTGGAGATCACGTAACAAATCTTAGGTGTGAAAATGAATACAGCGATACGGTGGAGTGCCCAAAACCCCTATTCGGTTCTTAAATTGGCGCTAGAATTAATCACTCCAGGAAACGACTCGTCGTAGCCCAGTTGGTTTAGCGACTGACTGGTTTCGGCGGTCCCGGGTTCGATTCCCAGCGCGGGCTCT
>JAQGBY010004691.1:0-16065 GCA_034698785.1 Mycogona germanica | reverse complement strand
CTTACAGGAGGTTTCTTATTTTAAATGTTTCATCTTACAGGAGGTTTCTTATTTTAAATGTTTCATCTTACAGGAGGTTTCTTATTTTAAATGTTTCATCTTACAGGAGGAACCTTTTCCTCCTTTTAAGATTTTTTAAGATTAAAAGGTTTGCTTTTCTTGAGCACTCACGAGAGCGATTACGCAACAGCTCACTCTATCCTCAGCCAGAATGATAACCAGGGTTAGAACTAGGCCTATACCACCCACGACGATAATCTTCCAACAGATAGGCGTTGTATTGGGGTGTCGTGCAAAAAAAAAACGAGAAAGAATAGTAGAAAAACGAACAGTTATTGGCTTCTACTTAGAACGTAAACAACTCTTTGAATCACTAGGAAATACAACGTAGTAAAATTCGATGGTCCGGTATTTTTTTAAATAAAATTCCGCTACGTGTATGTTTTTGCGCGCCGCAAATAAACAGCCACTACCTCATAGAACCCTAACGGCATATTAGAGTACAGAGCCTTCAGAGTGCATGGAAACCGAGGGGAAATATTTGTGGGGGTGGTCCTCAGAATATCCTCATTAAATTTCTGTCTCACTGGTGTGTGTGTGTGGGGGGGGGTGGATGTGAATATATTCGCCATCCCTTTCAGCTTTAATTGGCACCGGGGGGTCCATTACGCCAGGCACCAGTATTTTGGTACTCTCACTTTTCTCGTATGGAATAACAAAAAACTAGTTTCCATTTCTTTTAATATGATTCGCTCGCTGTTAGTGGCCATTTCGCTGCCTGTTTAACACCTAGCGTAAAAGTCAAGCAACTGGATTCACTAATTGTGGGCTCGACGTTCCGCCCTAATCCAAACGACCTAGTCCCCGACCAACAAAAGGGTCGGCCTGGGCGAAAGACATTCAAATAAGAGAAAAAATACTGGCAAGAACAGCGCATTGCCCGATTAAAAAAATTATTTTCACACAACACGAAATTCTGTAAGTGCTTCAGAACTGAATAAAACCGAAATAAACGAGATATCCCGCGTCGGGAATCGAAACCGAGATTGTCTGAGTCCGTCTCTCAATCAACTTAGCTGCGACGACCTGTGCATAATCTGCATCACCGTCACGAAAAAAACTTTGATTAATTAGTTTACTCATGAGCTGGGACTCGAACCGGTCAGTCGTCACAACGACTTTTAACACTGTTGAACTAAACTACTAAATGGCATCTATTTTCAGGGCGTTCGTTCTACGTGGTGGAAGATGGTTCAGGAAGTCAGTTTCGATACGGCACAAAGAAAGTAAGTACAAATATATTACTTGAACAGTAGCAAATTACTTTGACCACCTGGTAATCTTGCCTAACATCGGTGACAGACCTAGGTAGGGATCTTTAAGGTACACCTGATCTTGTACAGGCACGACCCCATGACTTCACTACCATTTTTCAATCCCGAAAAATTCCGGCGGTCTTGACCGAGAATTGAACCCGCGATCGTGATGAACGATGCAGTTTCCAGACGCACTATACACTACACCACAAGGTGCTTTACCTATGATTAGTCTGCAGTACAAAAATATTAGCGGCGATATGTCAGGTATTTTGAGGTTCTTAGCCTCAAATGTCAATGACCTCGATTATAGAATGGCGTGCCATGCGGTGCAGCATCAGGGGGAGCTTTCTGAACCTGCAACGCCTCTACTATCACTTAGAATTGGGGATTGCAGGGCCTCTACTATCGTTTTAATGGGTTTGTTAACACTATCATTATGACTTGTAACCACGGATTTATACCTTTTACAAAATAGTAGCGAGGGCCAGAATACAAAAACACTACTTGGGCGCAGTTAACCCTCGATATGATAAAATAAATGGACCCAAAATTGAAGTTGAAATTATTTTATGCGCTCATTATTCACAACCGAGCATTGTAAAGACAAATCAATATAAATATAGTCAGCTCACACTGAAATTACTAAAAACACGCAATTCTGTCATTGAAAGGTCATGAACTATCGCCAATAGCTGCTAATAATTCTCCCTAGTGGGCGCCGAAGTCATTAAAAGGGAGGGCGCATAATTCTAAAAGAAAACATAGCAAAGTTAGGAATGAAAACTAATGCTCCCATCCATCGGATAAATGTCTGGAATATGTAGGGTGGATTGCCGTCACTTATTTTTGGCGACCTTTGCCCCGAGATGTCAACCAAAAACCAGAGTTTATAGAGTCTCGCCACTCGAGGCGCCACTAGTTGTTCGGAACGACTTCCTACTTTCTATAGATGTGCGCCAATGTTAGCAGATAGGCTAATAACCTCCCAAACTAATTGACGACATCAACATGGCAAGATTCGGAGCCACACGCACTCGACGCCAGAGGTCGCCACATGCTTCACAACCCCCAAGCCTATACCAATTGGCGTGACCACTAAGTCCACCACACGAAAACTATTTTAACAGAATGTTGACGACCTTGCTCGATGGCGTTAGAAACGGTAACTACCACTTGACACGAAGGTGTGTCTCTCGAGTCCTCATCACCAGACGTGAGAGCGTCTCATATTTCATTGCGCCCTTCCAACGACGAACGGCAAACACACTGTAATGTTAGACGCGCCCCAGCTCGACGACATATTGATTGGGGGGACTGCAAAAATGCCCACATCAATAAGAACTGTAGAACACCACATCTATACGAGCATGGCAACTGCCACCAACCCAATCATTGTCTCGTCCTTAATCATTACAATTACATTTTTTCTTTCTCTTATCATTATTGCAGGTTGCTACAATTACATTGCCTCGCGTTCCGGCATAATCGAAGACGCGGATCTCATTAGTGGCGACCACGAGAACTGCCCGGACAACTTGCTGGTCCTGAGGGTGCCCGACAACTTTAATACTTTTTTACAGGTACGGTACTGCGATCCCCGTGAGAAATGGCTATTCGGCTTTTTTCTCTCTCAATATTATCTTCGTGGCGCTGTCGTCGCGATATTGATTTGTTTTCTGCTGGAGACAGCAGATGGAGGATCAAGGAAACGATAGAATGGGATTTTTTTCTTGTGTGATGGCGTTCTCGCTAAATATATATGAGTATATTGTCGTTGTCGTGCACTTGTGAGATCAACCCCCGGGATCGATGTTGGCCTGCGCGCAACATGTGTCGAGGCGGAGGGGGGTGCTCATTTCCGACTTTGGAGACGACGATCGAGACGATTCATGATTGGGCCACGATTGTTGGCTTGCATAAGATCTGTTTTTTTTTTCTATTATTAATTGCAATCTTATCTGAAAAATAAAGCGTAACCTTGTTTTAAATTAAAGCCACCAGTCGACCATCTGAATTGCCAAAAGAAGTATTTATATTCACTGCAAACGGTCGTACTTCTAAAATATTTAAGTGCAACTTATATATGATTTGTCTTTGTATTTGGAAATTTTCTTAAAAGTACTTTTTTGTAATTACTTTAGTTTATATTATTATTGTATAAAATTATAAGTACAAAATTATCTTTTTTCATGAAAGGCAATTTTACAGGTGATTGTAACAGATGCACTGCGTAATTACGTATTGCAACGGTAGAGCACGCCACCCGCAAAGTGGCAAATTTGAGAGGCGAAATTCAATAAGGATACTATTATCCTTTTTATCACCAAATTTCATAATAATCTGACAATTTTTGGCCGACTTATTAAAAATAATAATGGGGATCCACAGTTTCAGGTTCATCCTGTTGATCCCGAATTTCTAATCATTATTCAATTAATATCTTGCAGAAGGATTTCACAAAACTGGAATAAATACATTTTTGTTATGAAGAGATCAGATAATTGATTTGTCAAACGTTTGGGATTCCAATTTTTTTAATATCCGTAATAACTCGGTGAAGAGTTGCCGAGACTTTAAAAAATTAAATTAAATAATCTGAAATTTGCGAAACATACTTTAAACATTTAAATTTTTATTAATTACAAATGAATATTTTAACATTTTTCTAATTTTTAGAGCTATGACGAAAGTGATGTCAAAAATTTAATTTTTGGAGTCCCCGCCAACTCGTCGTCGAGTTTCCCCGGTTTCTGGTCCGTATTGTTTCCCTTTATTTTCGGTTGAGTTGATCTTTCGCAAAAACTGCTTCTGGAGTCTTAGAAATCTCATTATGAAGTCGTTTCGGACAATAATTTTTGTCTTGTCAAAAAGATTTGATCTCATTTTTATCTTAAGTTAACGGCATTTTTGCAATGAAGTTGGCCAATCCCACTGCAGTTACGTACTTTAGTTGGAAGGAACATCATAGACAATTATAAATTAGAAAAAATATATTAGTTATCCTAAGTATGACTAACATAGAATATCGAGTTATTCTCTCTTAGCTATTATTCGCCCTGGAATGTAATCCTGCGAATGGTTTTAAGAAATCGTGACCCACATTAAGTCATCAGAAGTCTTGATGCTCGATGTTTGGGCTGACATCAGTAATTCTTTGGCCGTTTCTTAGTGCCCTGATTGATCAATACTTTCCGTGAATTTGTCCCAACACTGACAATAACTTGTGATACGTTGACGTGTCGGTGCCCCCTCCGATATTGTGCGTCAGCAAGATGACATCTGAGATCCTCCATCCGATCCTCAAGTGACAACCTGTCGGCGGCATCGTCCTGCTTCAAGTCAGCTTAACAACAAATCTCTCTGGATCGCGATTCGGAATGACCCTCAAGATCGGTTGTGCAATCGAGAGGCAATTAATCCAGGCCATCAAATGGACGATTAATTCAGTCTCTGGTGACCGAGCCATTGATATTGTGGTATTCCAACTGTTCCAATTGTCACCGTGCGTGGCGCTTTAGGATGACCAGGGTTGCAATTTTGGACTCGGTCTCTGACATGGTGTTTACTTTACACTGGAGTTTACAAGAGACTTTCTTCATCCTTATTCTTCTTATACTGACCATTGTTTCTTTGTTTTCTCCACCATTTTCTGTTTCAGTTTCAAGTGGTGAAATTAATTTACAGCAAAATGTCCGAGTGCTCAAAGGAATACATCGAGGTACTGACTTTTTCCGACGGCAGCTGGTCCAGCAACAAATTCTGCGGCTACCTGGACCGACTGAGGTTGGGTCGTCTCCATTTTGTGTCCGAGCGGGACGCCATCGTGGTGCGAGTCAAATTGGCCAATCGTAGCAAGTTTCGAGCAGTTCACTATGTACTGGACAGACGAAAAGGTAGGTGGCTGAACGAAGTTCCAGATTTACTTTTAGTATACGATAAGCACATGTGCGACGACATGAACGCATTTAATTCAATTACAAATTGTAATTGTAGAATGTCCGTTTGAGTGTTTTAAGTCAATTTTTTGAGTCATGGACAGTAACCTTGGCAGGTGAAACTATTGAAAGAAAATGTGACGTTTACGTCACATTTACGCCAAAGCGTTTTGTATATTTGTATAGCGCCAACAGAGGGCAGCAAAATCATGAATTTTTTAAGTCATGGGTTAGAGGCTCACCAGCGTTTCCGGCCTAAGGGGCGGCCTAGGGTTTATCTAGATATGGATATTTAACGTGTACCTGACATCGTTCAGACACGGGTCCAACGGCTTTACTTCCATTCCCAAGGAAGGCGAATGTTGGAATTTCTTCAACCCGAAAAATTGTGAAGGTCTCGGTCGGGAATTGATCACGCGATCGCGTCTATGGTAATTCGATGCGCTTTAGAAGCGCCAATTAGTTAGCGTCAAACCATACATTTTAAAAACATTTTATATCTGTTTTATTTTTAATCTAAATTTGAGGTAAAGGCCCAGTTTTGACCAGTTTTGACGCAATGTTTCGAGTGTCGTTTTGTAGAAAACAGGTCATTTCTTTAGCAGACACAATCGATTAGCAGCCGTTGAATCGGATTGATCCATCGACTCCATCGAGAGCGATTGGATTGAAAGCGCGGGCGGCAAATGGTGGCCCGATCAACATTGATGGCCTCCAGCTCAACAAAAGCGGAACTTGAATTTAATCTATCGCCTCCATTAGGTGCTTACCATGGCGTGGCTACAACACCCCTAGTTCTATTTAACCCCTAGTTCGTCGCGCTATAAATTAGGGCGCCTTTCACACCGATCTAAACTGTCGTCAACCATCCAAGACGGACCAACCAAAATAAAAAATAATAAAAATATACAGTAATAAAAATAACTGGAACTAAGAGAATCATTTGTGCCGTCGAACCACGTTTCGTACAGCAATTGTTTAAGGACGGATTCAGATTTCTTATATAGTAGCACCTCAACTTAGACGAATAGCACTTCTGTACTCTAGACCTTTTATCCTCGTTTGAACACTTCGTATATCACTTGAAAAATAATTGGTTGTGGGTGGTAAAAGACTGGCAATGTCATCTAATGACCAACTCATGAAAACATATGCTAATTTTCTATGCATATTTGAGCAATATCAAAAGGATTTCTTGAATTTCTCTTGATTACATTGAAGACTAGGGGTTGAGCTTGTCCCAAGGAAAGGAAATATGGATCGCTGTTGCGAGGCAATTACACAATGCATCGGTCAGACTCTTTTCTATTATATACTCAGTATAATTCGAGGTTTTACAGCGAGAATCGCAACAATTTCGCATTATTTATCGAATGCGCAATAGAAAGAGCGCGCCTTAAAAACCGTACTTTACGGTATTTCTTCAGTTCGATATATTCCCGCCACTGGGCAGCACTTTCGCTGACTTTTCGACACGGCATTGGGGGGTGAGGGGGTGCTCGTCGCGGTGGTGTACGCTCGGTGTATGCACAACAACAAACGCGAAACAACGTTAGGCATTTTGTTGGTGGCTGCGCGCAACTTGATAAGGCGTAGACGGACGTGCTTTGTAAATTCGTGGAAGTTTTTTTAGTATTTTATTTTACTTATTTTCTATTTACCTTTTTCGCGTCAGCGATTTTGAATAGCCGGTCCCCCATTTTCAAGTTCCATTCAAACTGGCGACAAGTATAATGGTTGGGTGGCGCCAGTATCGACTTCTCGTTGGGATACCGTTAGCGCCACCTACTGGGCCGACACGATGAACTGTGACGTCACAAGCGGCAGTCTCCCAATGAAATCATTTAAAACAACTTCTTGACAACTGAGCGCATCTCGAATTAATTAGCCACAAAAATAGGTTGTCTTTAATTATACGACTGACTAAAGTCATACAATACGTATTTTCAAATGTCAAAATAGGTACCGGTTTTGGCCTAGCCAACTGTTACGGGCTGACCGGTTAAAGGGCTAGTTAGCACTTAATCGTCGTTTGAGAGGTAACGACAGGTAATATTGTTGTATCTACTAACCAACGGCACCAATAATGTCAGATTCGTCAGTCCTTAAGGGGGTCTTCCGCTAACAGTCTATGACAGTCAATGGTTTCTACTCGTCACATGACACCGGATTTCGCCATTGATCCGGTTAAGTGGCGATTGGTGTCACCTTCATTCAAAACGAGAGATACGATAATTACGCTCTATCCAAATATATTGAATATATGGGGTATAGAGTGCGAGCAAGCTTGCTGAAGCAACACTTCGCACTCGTAAAATAGCTTGTAGGTTGGTTGTCAGAATTAAAAAAAAAAACATTTATCCCAATTCAATTGCCTATTTCTTTGCCATTCTGGGCCAATAAATTCCTTTTATTGCATCGTAACAACCACGATCCCAACGAACTGAAGGGTCTGAACAAAACGAGCTGAAGCAGTTTCCCAGATAGAATATTTTCATCATCGCTGCGTCACAGGTTTCAATAATTCCCGATAAGATGACCACAAGATGGGCAAGTCTGAATTGTGAAACCTGGTTGTCGAGTCACACGTTGATCTTCCAAGGTAAATACATTGAATTCTGACGTCACCGACACCAGAGCCCTCTAACGGTAGAAATAATTTCCCCTCGCAATTCCCCCAGATTTGTTCTCCCTACTTCCTCAATCGACTCGACTAAGGAAATCCTCCGGACTCATCGAGCGTGGCTAAGTGTAATTGGCAATCAAGCCCTCCACCCAATAACACACGTGTTTAGCGTCGACCAACTGTACGTATCGCGCATTGGCCTCCCCAACCGCATTGGACCGGAAGTGCTACAGTGCTGCCATGCATACAGAATAGGCATCACGGTGAAGCAAAAGGAGTGCACATGTGAGAAAAATCCCTAACCATGGATCGATATCCTTAGACACTGTAAACTCTCTAAATTCCAGTTAGCAGCGGCCTTATTGCAAACGACGCAATTGAAGATATTTGTAATTGTTTTGCGGCATTCTTTCCTCGGGGAACTATTTTTCTTCGTATAATTAAAATAGCAGTTGAAATAATTAAATCAGAGATAATACAAAAGTTAATTTTTAACCATTTTGTGTCGACTAGACAATATATCAATAGTGACGTCACAAGCAAGCAAACTCCTAAACAATAAAGAGTTTACAAAAGGTTCCAAATAAATGCTCAGATCTTCTGAAATCAATCAAATTGCAAGAATATTTTTTGAGATTAGAGTAATATCCAACATTTTAGCTATTTTATTTTTCATTTGAAAATTTCAATTGAATATTTCAAACAAAAAATGAAATAGCCAAAATGTTAGTAATTACTCTATTGTCAAAAAGAAACCGTGGGATTTGATAAATTATTTCATAAGATCTAATTAAATATGTAGGTCGACCTATTTTTGGACCCCTGGTGGCGACTGATTCGTAACCAATATAATTGCAGATGATCCTACTTCAACTGAATTTTAGTCATATGAATTAGATATTTTGACAACTTGTGACGTCACTTGACGCCAGTGTAGCCCTAAAACCCTACAAGCGCTAGCTACGTACATGTAAGTTTGATTGCCTGAATGAGAACGGGTTAATGTGGCGTCACCAAACATTTTAGTATCTTGAGTGAAGCGCCGACGAAGATGAAATTTACCGTGTAGCCCGCCCCATTGTGTTTCATTAAGTGGCCATTAGTGGCAGATCGTCGTTCACGCTTAATAAATTTGTCCCCATCTTTTCGCCAGAGTCTTAATTCCATTCATTCCATGTAGGAATCTCCCGCCGTAACTAATGAAACATTCACCGGTGCTCTTAGCCAATGACACCACATAATGGCGAATTGAGTGCTGAAGTATCGATCGTTTGGAGAAATACTATCGATATGACTTTAATTTTATGAAAAATTCAATACCGTTGGGTCTCAGGATGCGTCTGCTCATCATACGTGTAATTATAGTTGGGATGACGTCGAGTGTAATTAACCCTACTGTTCTTACTAACCCATTTCGTGTTTGGATCGTTTGGAGAAATACTATCGATATGACTTTAATTTTATGAAAAATTCAATACCGTTGGGTCTCAGGATGCGTCTGCTCATCATACGTGTAATTATAGTTGGGATGACGTCGAGTGTAATTAACCCTACTGTTCTTACTAACCCATTTCGTGTTTGAATCGTTAGAAAAATTAAATTAAATTAATCCTTCAGTTTTTTGTTAACCAGAATAAAGCACCACGTAATTCGCAACAGACATAGCTATTCGAATCGACCCTCAATTCTGAGCATTATCATACTGAATGTTAGTGTATCAAGAAACAAAAAATAAATAGCTGCACATCGAGGTAATGATGCCCATCATTTCCAACCAACAACAGAAGGAACATTAAAACACTGCACCATAAAAAAATATAGCTGCCTGGAGCTTTTCCTAGCACAACAGTTTATCTTTTATTAACTGATCCGAGTCAATAGACTCAATGCGCCGTAATACCGTCACCCTGTAACTTATGCTTCAAGTTGCTGGAGAGATTTCAAATGTGTTTGAGATTGGGGCAAATCGTCCTTTGAGATCATGTCCATCGCGAACGATACAAATCGCGTGCTCAAATCTTATTAAAAGTGGAACGTACCCTCTCAAGCACAATTGAAATTCACGTGCACAATTGAGAGGGACAAATTGTCATTCGAGGGTGCCTCGTCAGTTCTTGCCAAAGCACGGATGAGTGGCACGTCCCGATTCTGTTCAATGTCTAAACGCACCTTGCTAAGCATGCTCGAAATAAGTGTGCTTGACCAGTGTAACTAGGGTATTAACGATAGATCCTTATACGCACGTCTGAATCTCATTGTAAACATTCTCGAAAACACCTCAGCCCACGCAAAGCCCAAGAAATCATGAAATTAAGAATCTCAAAATCGCTAAATAATGAATAGGACTAAACAGTCAACCCTAAACAGAATTGGAATTGAAGTTCTCAAAATATAAATGAAAATCAGATAATCTCTGAGTCAAAATAATAATTCCAAGAATAATATTATTGCGCAGGAATGTTAACAACCTTTGAATTATTTTAAAACACAAAACAACATTCTCGAAAATACTGTGGCCAACAGAAAACCAAGACACAAAATCATTAAATAATGACTAAACCACAAACAGAATTGGTATTGAATTTGTAGTTCTAAAAATATAAATGATAATCAGTGTTTCGTAAAACATCTGAAAATCTGGGTTAATCAAAAATAAAGTTGTTCAAGAATAATATTATTTCGCAGGAATATTAACAATCTTTTAATTATTTTCAAACCCAAAACAAAAATCTTTAAATACTTTTATCTCATTATTTCAAAAAATAATTTTAGAAATATATCATTTCAAATGATGATTGATGTTTGATTGAATTTTTAGCTACTAATATTCAAAATGCCCAATGTAAAGAAGACGGGATTCTCAAAAGTGCCCTCACCATTGACAAACACAGAACAATCTACCAAACGAGTTCACCAAACACTGATGACGGTGCCCTTAACCTTCAAAACGTGGATGTATTTCGCAACCCCTCAGCGATCGCAACACCCTCACGCCTCCGAGGATTTAAAAACTCCAGTTGTAGGGGGTTCAGAAGCTCACTCGAGACAGTAAACCCCTGCTACAGACCCATTGCGTGGTTAAACACGTCGGGAATTCTGACCTTTAAAACATTCACACGCCGAGCGCATTCCAACTGATAGTCATCAAAAAGGTGGTTTTCGCAAATGACCAAAAATTGACCCGCACAAACATCTACCGCGCTGTAATGGATGCCAGCAGTGATTGCTATTTTACAAGGGGCAGCCGCATCTAGCTAGCAGATGTCAGTAATTGCTAACCTATTAGGGGTAACTTGCGACTTGGGCATTGAAAAATTAAAAGTTGTAGCGATCTGTAATCATTCGACCTAAAATCAACACTTACCCTGGTCCATTGAAAAATGTATTTCACCCCGATGACGGCGATCACGTCGAATGGAAGAATTATTCTTCTGCTGGTGACAAACGCGCCCCGCACATGTGATGATCGACGCGCCCGTTGGTCACTCTAAAAAACAAAATTGAGTAACAGGATTTGAAATTATACATTCGTCAGTATCTGCGCATTGAAGTTGAAAAATAGTCTAACTATTAAAAGAATCTTATATCATATTTTTGACACCTTGAAGACGTTCCTAAGGATCATTTTGTTTGATCATTCCGCTGCCCCGGGTGCAACCCACTATATATTATATTATATTATATATATTCAAGACGATTCTTCCACTTTTATTTTTGATTTTGTTTGTTCTTGCAGGTCGCCTATTGAGTGTGCCCAGAGCCCCTAGCGGCAAATTGGGATAAGGGGGACTATGCGCCACTAACGGCGACAATTGAAATCTGACGTTACCTTATAAATGAGGAAATGTACGCCATCTACTGATATAGTGTCGCAATAATTCAATCGCATGTAAAATAGAAATCCTGGCTGATTTACTCCGAACTAATTTCAATGGCGAAACACGCAGCGCCCCCTATACTTGTATTGCAATACTAAATTGACTGGGCAAACGATACGAAGGGTTACTCTGTTAATTACTAATAAAGACATAAGCGACCCCACCTTGTGAATTTAGTCTAGCGAACAAAATAAAGTGGTCGAATCGAGTTTCGATATTTGAAATCAGTTCGAAACAAACCCTCAACTTGACAAATCTGGAACTGACTGTGCGCAGACCGGAACCTAGTCTCATCCCATCCCATAAAAGTCCTGACTTTTATTTTATCTTGAGTTGAAGACGCCGATCGTTAACGTCACCTGAATATTGGGGGATGGTAGGCCCGGCAAAAATGTTTACTAGGTTCCGGTCTGAGCACAGTCAGTTCCCAGATTTGTCGAGTTGTGTGGGTTTTCTTTTTTGATCGCTCGCCGCTTTTCTTTCCGCTCAATTAACTCGCGCTCGAAGGTTAAGCTGGCGCAGGGCGAGTGCCGATGCAGCATCGCGTTAATAACCTAATTGTGATCGAGGCCCCAAATTTAATTACGTTGGAATTGCCAGTTGTTTGTTTGACATTGAGATGCGTGTGTGTGTGTATACAAGATGGCGCAGGCTCGTTAAAAGATATCAGGGAGGTCGTACAGGAGCCATCGTTAACCCAATTTTGAATCGCGGGCAAAGGCCACCGATGATGTTGTACACTCTGGATCAAAGATGAAGTCTAAGCGGAATTTCCGAGCAATTTTAAATAATCTTATCGTTTCAAATTTTAACATATAATTTTTCATTTTTCGAAAATATCCATTTTTCATAAAAACCCTTATGTTAGAAGAACACTTTTTCATGAAAAAGTAATAAATTATGCCTAATTTGCGCTACCAACTTGTGATAAAAATGTTGATGTTTTGAGGTCAAAAATTTCATTTCTCTATATTAAAATATTATTTTTTAAGAATATTGAAGTGTTGATAATGAAATGAAAATCCGTGTTGAAACATTGAATAATTGATAATCTTCAATTATTAAAAAATCAAAATGTAAAACTGTTTCAAATGATAGATAGATACCATGACCTCAGAATAATTTAAACGTCATATATATATTTGGGTCATGTAGAAGATTTATTCATTTGTTGTAACTAATTAATCTTTGTGATTGTCTTATTGAAAATGATGTGTAACAGTACAATTAATATGAATTACAATATGCATTTTCTGATAAACAAATATTGGTTCGTTGTCAGTGGGATTCGAGCACAAGTCCGCAAACAATGTGAACCGTTCCTCAAATGTTTCGCAAATAAAAAGTTTAACTATTGCAAACTATCGAACCGTGTGAAGCCTATATTTTCAATTAAACTCATTTAAAAGAGCACACTTATCTCGGATAAATTCTTTAATCCCCTTTAACCTCCCGCCATAGGCCCCATCCGGGGCTGCTTGTGGGTATATTTTGTAATTGTAATCTGTTTGCTATTTAACATTAGTGGCCTTCGCACAAAACCACTGACACAAATTTCTTAAATGACATCCTGAACCGCATCGAGTCCTCGAATCCATTTCGCACGCCACATTTAGCAGCAGTCCAATGGACTATCGAATAGCCACGCCATTAACAAATTGAAACTCGACAGCGATGTGGAATTAAATATAACCTCCTAAGACAACAGTTGCAAAATGGAAAATATTATCGCATTTGTTCGCACAGAATAATACACGGGTGGGTTTATTTGGGTAGAGCCACATCGAATTTTGAATGAGAAATCACAATTGAGAGACATAACCAATTTCAATGCGAATCAGTTAAGCGTTCCCCAGGTCGTCGTATTTTTTTAAATATTTCGTTTTTATTAACTTTGAACAAAAAAAATAAGCATACGATTACTGACTGATTACTGATTATATATGATTATGATTATGTTCAAAGCGCTCTCCTGATATCCTGGTTATCGGTGTTATTTTTAATCTTTCGTTTTTATTAACTTTGAACAAAAAAATAACAGAAGATTCCTGACTAAAATGCTGAGATTGTGAGAAAAAGTGAAGTCTAAAGTATCTGATATATGAATATCAGCTTTTTCTCCATTTTGCTTTTAATTTTTCTTGATTTAATTTGATTTGATTTAATTTTGACTTGATTTAATTTCATTTTTCTTGAAAAAATCAAGAAAAAATTCTTGATTTTTTCAAAACACCTAATTTTTAAATTATTTTTCATATTTTACTAATTAAGCATTGTGATAGGTTGGCAACTCTTGGCGGAATTGTTATCGTAGAAATTCATGTGGTGATGTCAGATGGTGTGCAAGGTTGACCAACGGTTCTCAGTAGCATGTAATAAAGGTAAAAAGCACCTTGTTGGTCAACGCTCATGCATACCAAATACACATTAAGGTATGAATACACAAGTGCGGCCTACATAAGTAGGCGAGACAGCCTTCGAGCCTCAAACCCCACTCGCCTTTCGTCACGGAATCACTCGAAACCAATTGTACAGATAGATCGCTCGAGTCAGCAACAAAGGAGACACAGAAGCGTATTCAAACTAAAATAAATTTGAAAATGATATGTTGATCTAGACGACCTAAATATTCTAAACATCGATCTAAAGATTGGTGATTCAGCCTGTCACAAGAACAGGAAGTTGGGAGGATACCGCAATCACGGGTTCAATTCCTGACGGAAACCTCTGAAATTTTTCGGACACGACAGGTTCCTCCGGAATAAAAGTCCCCGTGCTGCCCCGCATTGTGAGGCAATCACACAATGTCTTGTGTGATTATTTACAATTACATTTAGTGGCCCTTTACATTTAGGTCAAAATTCACATCGATCAACTTTCGAAGAGTCACATGCATAACAAAATCAGATACTAGATATCAAACACATTTGCTACCCGTTTTTTAAACTTTTATTTTTAATAATTTTATTCAGTGCTGGGAGATGTGATGAAGTAGCAAACAAGAGTCGTTATTACTAAAAAAGAACGAACTACCCTCGCAACACTTTGGTGTTATATAAGAGCTGCCACATGGTGAAAACGTAATTTATTTGACATCACTGCGTTTGGCATTATTAAAGATACATTATAATGCGATCCGAAGAGTCCTGTCTTAACTCTATAAAGAAAAACAAATAATTACTTAGGACCATTAACATATAAGCTACACAGAATGTATGTTAAACCGTCCACAAACAGTTAGCTGAATGTATTTTTAGTTTAATTTTTAATTGTCAGTTTGATTGTCTGTTTAGGACGTCTGGGTGATTATAATCAGAAATAGTGAATTCAGGACAGCACCGAATGAAGAATACGAACCGAGTGGCGTACTCGCTTTTATAATAATTTAATAAATAAACAATGTTGAACCACTCGAATTAATTTATTCTGACAGCACAGTTTAATCAACACCACACTTGAATTATACAGTGTTATGTGTAGTTAGAGTAAAACAGTTTAAATAAATAATATAACGATAATAAAGAAGTCAACTAGATCACCAATAGCATATTCGAGCAGTGCCAGCTGGTCATAATTTCCAATTTTTTTAACCCAGCCATGAATTATTAACCATACCAATGTACTATTGGCATCAAAAATCTTCAAGATCGTCAATAAACAACGTTTACTTCTGATATTCAGGAAATAAGGAATATGCAGATTTGCGAAACACAAAGGCAAACGTATCAACTTACCTGAAACTTTCGTCACTTCCCAAGACATGAGAATAAATAAAATAATTTTGTTACCGTTGTTGTTAATTGTTGTTGTTGATTTATTACTTTATTAGATTTCGAAATCTTCTTTGATCAACTTTCTAAGCGAGTAAGGAATGTATTTTTTTAAATTATTTTAACAACAACGGTAACAAAATTATTTTATTTATTCTAATGTCTTGGGAAGTGACGAAAGTTTCAGAAGTAAACGTTGTTTATTAACGATCTTGTTGCCGACTCTCGATTGCAGTCCATATACTTCATTATACAGTCATTACGCAGTCATTATACTTTTTTGTTATTTTTTAAAAATTGATAAAAGCGGATCCGGTGTTCGAATCCCATTTAGCAAACAAAATTTTTAATAAGCTGCTGAATTTTGCTCTTCATTCAATCTGGATGGAATTCTGTCGAATTAAATTTTGTTTTTTAAAAAAGGTTTCATTGTTGTCGATTTTCAGGTTCTTACTTTTACTTATAAAAAGAAATACGGGTAATCCCAGGACTCGACTGGGAGCAAGACGACGATCGAGTTGGCAAGACTCGAAAAAG
>JAQGBY010004690.1:0-16072 GCA_034698785.1 Mycogona germanica | reverse complement strand
GAAATCGACGACGTCATGCTTTTGATGTGGAGACGCCATTTTTTTAAGTTTGAAGCGAAAGGGAGATTATCCAAAATGTGGTAACGGTTGTTTTATTCTTGTTATAATTCAGCTTATTTCATGTCTTAATTCCTTTCAATTTCAATTCCAATAGCATCGCAATTATTGGGAAATGTCGATTCAATCCTTGTTGGGCTGACAGTGGAACGCCACCAGAGGGCACTACATGATTTGATGCCAACCGAGAACATTGCAAATTGAGGCTGCCTAAATGGTTTGCAATTAGTGGGTTTTTTGGCGTCTGCAAAGGGCGTCCTAAAATAGCGCGACGTTTAAATTCGAAGCATTTTGAAGACTAAAATTAGCTAATTACTTTCGACAAGAAAATTAGTCGTTCCATTTAAACCGTCTTCTAAATATATTCATGTCAAACCGTTTCCAATTGGGCGAACCTTTTCTGAAGTTAGACATTCTTAATAATTATTTGAATTTCATAATTAAATGGATAAGTAATTTAATTCCAATCAATATGTGACTTTTCGTTATTAATTATTTTTTTTGCTCCCTGCTAGAGTTTATGTCGCATTATCCTATTTTTTTTGGAGTTATTTGAAGACTTTGAAATATTAATAAAAATACTAAATGAATAGACGCGCCCATTTTCCTTACGGGATCTGAGAATCCTGAGCTAATATAATAACGGAATTTCTGGAGGTGGCGTTGATGACGTTTTTATTTGATAAGACGAGTTCGAGCCCTGTACGAGAGATCCAAGCTCTTCTGACTCCTATTCGGTTATGATTTTTCTCCGTCAGACCGGTTGTTATCTTGGTGAACAGAAAACTCACAGTTTCTTAGAGCCCGCACCTATTTTCGTCTCCGTATGGATGGAAAATAAATGTCGGTGGGGTGAAGGTGGCGGAAGATGGCAACAGTTTTCCTGGGGTGGATCTTTATTTATTTAGACGCGGGCTATACTTGTAATAGACGTAGGCCGGGCAGGATGTTCGTAGCCCACACTCGTTACTTTATTTTTTACAGTACATGTATATATGCGCAGGCGGTGGCCATAAATTTTTAGGAGACGAAGAAGCTTTTTCTCAAATTTCGTTCATTTTCAGAAGTCCTGAACAGTTTTCGCAGACACTGGTTTCGATGTATTTTTCACAGATAAAAGTTATTTGGACCACCCTGAAACCTTTACATTTTGCGCATTAATTGAACATGAACTATTCGTGCAATCCTCATGTGCTTTACACCATTAGAACCAGCGAATCTTCTGCTTTAATAATATGTGAAATTTTTAAAAATTATTGTACATTAATATTTTGGTTAAAATGAGTTCTTATGATGAGTTTTCTGAGAAGCGTAAAAATGTGGAAATTGTTTATCTTTTTGGTTTGGCCTCGTGCAAACCACGAATGACCTTTTTTTTTGGTAAAGAAGGCCATTCGTGAGCCAGAGGTCACGGCATCATTCGTTAGAGCTTCAGAATCTGCAAAGTTGCAGCTGGACACAAAATTGGGAATTTGCTAAAAATCTATGGGGAATTCCTGGATCCACATTTTGGTCATTCAAATCAGATTTTCATCCTCAAATTACGTCATCTGCGCATGCGCACATTCTCAATTTCACTCATTCCGTTTTGTGCGCATGCGCAGGTGACGTAATTTGATTTTGAGAATCAAATTTGGAAGACGAATATGTACCTCCTGGATACTGTACCGCAATGCATTAAGAATTACATGGCGTCGAATGGGGAGCATTGCGGTACAGCATCAGGGGGAGCTTTTATAAC
Organism: Mycogona germanica; assembly: GCA_034698785.1. NCBI lineage: Eukaryota > Metazoa > Arthropoda > Diplopoda > Chordeumatida > Chordeumatidae > Mycogona > Mycogona germanica. Next base: position 14,274 of record JAQGBY010004690.1, on the reverse strand, counting down.
TCACATACGTTTGCATTGGGATTTTACTTGCTGGTGCGTTAAGAAGCTAAATTCAGTGATCAATAAAAGCAATCTCGATATTACTAATTGGATCTGATACGAATTCATAAGAAAATGATCAGCGATCGTACTTCTAAATATTTAAAACTTATTGTCACTTACATTACTAATCACATAAATATGAAATATGATATAAATTGAAATATTTTCTAATAAGATCAACTTTTCTATTTCAACAATGGAATCAATTTAATTCGATCTTGGCTGAAACGGCATATATATGAACTCTGATTTAATAATAAATATCGATTTAAATTAAATTTCAGTGTATTTTCAATCGTTGATCAGCTTTCACCAGTGAAAATTTTGAAATGTTCATTATAAAATTTAAAAAAATGAGTAAGCAGTAAAATAATCCAATACGTTTCTCTATTCTTAAACAATTTTAGTAGTGTCGAAAATAGAGCACCCATAAATGAATCAAGTCAAGCACACACACATTCACAGTTCAGATATAACTCAAAATATTTATTGACGTAAACAATTAAAGTTTTTCGTACAAGCCTGCCCAATGTCTCGTTTAATTGGGACGTCATATTTGCTCGCTTCCCGTGATTGGTCAAGACGGGAGACAAGGAACCGGGAGTGGACCAATGAACGAGATACGGGATCAGCTTGATGGATGATGACCTTGTTTTTTTTTCGGATTAAATTGCGATGTACTGAATTTTTATTGGTTAATTTGTTTTATCAAGGCAACGGATTGTTATTATTTTTTTATTGGACGGTTGTCGCAAATTATCCGCAGGCTAGAACAGTATTAGCGCATTTTCCAACGATGTTATTTCTTTGCTTTTTGCCTCAAGAAAGCCAATTCAGGTGTTGTCGATATTTTTATTTATGGAAAAGCGACGGGGTCTCCTTGCTGTTTGCCGCAGTGTTGTCAAGTCTCTCATTCTTCTCCGCCAGCCTCGCCTCCCTTGGTGGCGCCTAGGGCCCATTCGGGTTTCTGGAAAACAAGATGGCGGCTTAAAAAATATGGCGACTGACTGAGCTCTGTGGAGCCAAATGACGTCAGCGCGTAGCGAAGACAAAAATGTGCATTCGTAGGGCCAGTCGAGGTGACAAAAATAAAGAACAAAATGGAAATCAAAATAAAAAAACAAAACGAAAATCAAAATGAAAAAACAAAAATGGGAAAAACAAAATGAAAAAACAAAAGGAAAAACAAAAATATATACAAAACGGACATCGTTGAGAAGACCGAATTAATTCCACAAAAAATTAATCAATCTAGTTTTAACTAAATAATAATATACAGTGTGGACAAAAAAATAGAGTCTTTTTGAATTTACAAATAAAATTGGAAACCATTAATCGAATCGAATATGTTTTTGACATTCGATTCTATTAACGTTTTCAAATTTTAATTGTAAATTAAAAAAGACTCCATTTTTTTAAAGTCCACACTGAATATTAATTCGTTACAGAAATTAAATTTGACGTGACACATACTTTCCAAATAATTCTTTCGACATTGCTTCTATTTGATAATGTCAAAAAATATATTCCCGAATTATTTCGGACAGAGATTATTTAAATTATTCATAGCATAATGGATCGAGTAATTTGTTGTGGAATTTTTGAAGTGGCGCTGTGATCCATGGTGGAACTAAAAATCTTTGTCCACGAAAAATACCGACTGTTCTGAAAACAAAAAATTCTTAAAAATAAGTCACAAAAATCTGGGCCCTGTATGAAAAATGGGTAAAAAACGTTACACGGACCAAAAATGAAAATGAAAAACACGCAAAAATAAATGGAAAAGAAAAAAATGGAGACAAAAAATGGAAAAATGAAAAATACTGGATTTCAAGCATTGACGAGGGAAAAAAACCACAAAACGAGAAAAATGTGTCTTCAATTTGTTGTACAATGATAAAGTATATTTTTGAAAATTGATTTTGAAATTATTTAAGCAATAAAGAAAAAAGAAATAAAGTACTGAAAGGTTAAATATCTAAAAAAAATAATCAAAATTAAAAACTAAAAATAATTTTTCAAATCAAACAAATAAAAAAAATTGTTCTGCCTTTTAAAATAATAAAAATGCAAGATAGAAAAAAAAACGACAAAATACGGGATGACGAACACGATGAAAAGAATACAAAAAAACAAGCAAAATTGACGAAGGTAGGATGAAAAAAATTATAATTCGTTGATAATGGTGAGATGAAAATTATTGTTTTGTCTTTATAAATGTTTGACCACGAGTGACGCGCAGTTCGAAAAAAATTGATAACATTTGAAATTGATACAGCATTTTTTTAACATCCAGGACACATAGCTTAAAACTGTTTATTTTCGTTAGATTAGCTTCCAAATATAGTTTTCTGAAACAATGTTTCCAATTGTCGAATGAACAGAAGTAAAGATACGATTATATTCCGTGTTAAAATCGATCGACTGTCAGCGCAAATAAAAATTATTTTCCCCCGATTTGTAATTTTCAATTTTCACGCTCGCAAGTAATGAAAAAATGTTAGATCATGTTTAAAGGTGCGGTTTCACTAAATTATGCGAGAAAAGGTTAACATGTAAACAATTTTTTTTTTTTTTTGCTGATTCGAACCCAGTTAAGCCACTCAACTGAAATGATCACATGCCACCAATAAATGAAAAACAAAAATCTCGAGAGTGCACAATTTTTTTCTCGAGCAGACAGGTTGTGAGTGTGTGTATGTGGGATGTCGGTCGGGAACATAAATTATTTTGCCCAAGCTGGTTTCTCTTCTTTCTTCTTCTCATTCTGAAATCAAATATTGAAAGACAGGCGATCAAATTGTTGGGCTGTGGAGATCGTTTGGCGAATTTCAAATTCCAAGATAACTGCAGAAAAAGCTTCATTTCCATACTCGCTCTATCTCTTATGATATCTTTTATTAATATTGGAGGCGAGAAAAAATCTTAAGCGTCTCGGGACAGCACACGTCATTGCAAATTAAAGGATGCTGCAAAGTGCTGCGTCTAGACGCAACAATGTCTGGTATCAGGAATCAATAAGATTCGTTTTTCTTAACAATTATTTGAATATTATTGATTTAAACGATCTTATAAATTTCAAATGTGCAACATGGAGAATGAACGAGTATGGAAAGTGAATACTATGTTGGCAGACAAATTACTAAATTTTGTTAGCTTACTATTTTTGACGAGGAAAATATTTAGAACAAATAAAATATTTAGTTATTTTTAAGTTATTAAATACAATTTTTGATTAAATTAATAAATTAGTGGCGAGGTATTCTTGCTAATCTACAGTATTATACGAGTACTAAATTTTAAAATTGTGGGTTCAACAAAATATTGTCAACAAATATTATTGACACGGGTGGTTAGAATCTGGTACGACTGCGGAATGTTTAGAGGAAGCCGGACACAATACGCCATTTCCGTCGTCCAAAATATTTAAAAATAAGGAGGAATTCTACTCGTACATGTCTTTTCCAATATGACAAGTTGATCGGCGAAAGAAAAAAAAGTGACGACACACGAATAAAAAAAACATAGTATTTGAACCTGTTTTCAAAAGTGTGGGCAATGCAATATGTAAATTTACTTCTTGGCCCATTCAACGGTACTTTTCTGTAAAGTGAAAAATAAAAGGCATAGCAAAAATACAAAAATGGCCACTTTGAAAAAACAAAATGAAAAAACAAAAACAAATCAAAAATCAGACGAGACAAAAACAAAAACGAAAAATAAAAACAAAAATCCATGCGTGATTTCAAATGACGTCACATTTGTATGATGGAAATGACAGACAAAACGGGGTCTATGGAACAATACATTTCGTAACAGAGTAATCAGCCGAAACTTTTGTTTAAAAAATAGATTAATTAAAATAACAAATTCAAATTCTGCTAATTATTCGTGTTAATCAATCAAAATAGCTCTTGCATCGAGGAATAAAAATGATGACCTCTAACAATGTTAGACACATTGAGGAACACAGAGTTGTCTTGGAATATTAAATAATCCAAAGAATATATGTGATGCAATTTCTTAAAATTACCAGACTCATAAATAACACATCTTATCTTGGGTTTTTATGAAACTACTAAAATGAGTGGATTAATGGTTCTAAAACAAACAATTCTCGAATTATCATGATATTTGTTCAGTAAACGATTCACGCACACACACGAATTTAAAGTAAGCTTAGTGAACTGTAAAATAATAATGAAAACATGTAACGAAATTTAAAAATGCTATAAGCTACTGTTGAAATTACTATTCTTTTCTCTCATAAATACAAGCGAATATCAATCTAGTAAATTTAAATCAGGAAGTTGGTATAAGATGATCAGTTTGGTGCGAGAATTTTATGAAAGCTGTAACGATACTTCAGAATTTGAAAAGTTAAAAATATTTTTAGCATGACTACGTTTTTTTTTTAGAAATGGGGCGGAAGTACTCGTATTAGGCGATGTCTTATAATGATGGGTTGAAAGTGTGAACATTTTGTCCTACCTGCTTGTCGACTTCGCCCAGGTCGAGCTTGGTGCTCTGGACGGATTTCAGGTTTGAGCGGAAGTTGCACTCCATGGCCTTCGAAGCCTTCTGCAACTTGGCGAACCTATTGATGTGAACAGAGGAAAAGAGACAGTTAACGTGTTCCGATGCACCATTGTCCCCTAAAAAGTGACATTTATTTGTCAATCAAATAGGGGAACCCCCTTTTAAGACTAAATACAAAGTGAAACGTAGATTCCAAAAAAATTAAAAGGTCGACTTAACCCCCTTTTAAGATATCTTAGCGGGAGTTAAAGTTACCTTTAACCTAACCCTTCCAATCTGTTACAAGTAATTTAAATCATGAACACCTTTACCAGAATGATGGACCAATTAACTTTGGTGCTTGCGAACGAACTCTTGTCATTATCGAGTCGACGTCATTGATTTTATTTTGTGTCATTGCCGTTGGGAAAACGCATTTCGCAAACTGTCATTGATTGGAAAACTTACTTTTGATCGTATTTGGAAACCTTACGCAGAGCTGGCTTGACGCTGTAAACGAAAAAATCACACAATTTCAATTTTCTGATTTTGATATAAATACATTGAATAACTAATTGGTGACGTATTGACACGATGACGCAGGAACAATCATTTATCAATAAATCGATGTCTAAAATTGATAAGTTGATGATCTATTTTTGCAATTGATTAGCAATTAGTGGATAAGCTTTATCATTTCGCCGTTGGGGGCGTTACTTGCTTTTTTCTATAAATAATCATCGTTAATATTTCTGATGCCAATTTAAGGTGACGATAAACTAATAGTTTTACGTTAAATTATTGATTTGGAGACTAAAATGATAAATTGTTTCTGAAATTGGTTATAATAATGATAGTTATTAGCGCTAACGGATATGAAATTGTGTTTAAATTACTATGCGTTTATCATGAGATGGGGTGGCTATTTTCTAAATTAGTTATAGGGCAAAAGTTTACTCACAATTTTCCGCGCAGATCGTTCACCTGGATGTTCAGTTCGTTGATCTGGCAGCAAAATCAATTAGAAAAAAATCAATTGAGACAATTGTGCGAGTTGAAGTTCACTTTTTAAGAAAAGTGTTCGGGTTTGGTTTTCCTTTTGGTGCAGGTGGTAGGATTGGATATTTGTGTGTTTTTAAAATGAGGTGTAAAAGTTGTACTTTGAAAAATTGCTAATTTCGATTTTAATTATCTCGAGGCGATAATGTATTTTAAGATCCTTTTAGTGTTGTTATGGTATTGGCGAATTTTATTTGAATTTCTTAAGCTTGGTTTGTCATTTTGAATGCAAAATACAGGTTCACAATTCAGTTCTTAAACTGCAACTATATTTTCAAATAGCTGTACTATTGATAATGAAATCTGAGATTTCATGGCGCCATTGTTCCTCATCAGTGAAATTTTACTTGATTGGATTAAATAAATTTCAGAACGACATTTCTTATTAATTAATTTCAGTCGATTAAGTTGGTTCAAAAATTTAAGATTAACTAAAATATGTTTTAAAGTTTAATAAAAAATTAATCGTAATACGTAATAGGTCAATGACGCCAAGTGTAGATAATATCATTTTTAACGTGTGTGTTTGTGTGTGTTGATTGTATGTATTTTTAGATTCAGTTTTAGTGTAACAAATAAATGTGATAATGTCAAAAGCAAGTTCAGTTCGTAATTGTTCTAATCATTTTATCCATTGAGCACGAATTCGCATTCAGTCAGTCAAACTCAACGTCTTTATCTTAATCAATTACGTGCTTTGAAGAACGTCTTAGAATTTTGTTCCGACATGACTGGTTCAGAATTTCAACAAAATTGCAGAATATATTTTTAAAAAAATTATTTGCTCTATTCATCGATTTAATTTTCAAGATAATGTCCAAAATAGAATTACTTGGCGGTAGAATTACTTGATGGTAAAATTACTTGACGGTAAAATTACCTGACGGTAGAATTACTTGACGGTATAGGATCTTCAGATTAGAAAAATTACGTAACCTCTGTCATCGCAATATGTCAGCAAATATAAAAAAGTATATTTCGATAAATAGAACAATAAGCAAAATAATGCCGTGCAGAAATAATAATAAAAAATAAGTAAATAAGCAGCGGTAAGCTTAACAACCATTTTAAGACTACGTTTTTTGCACATGGACGATTTGCACACAGAGAGTACACGTATACATACACACACACGAGAGATAGAGAGAGGGGATAACACAAAGGGGGTGTAAAGATTGAGATAAAAGAGGGGTTAGAAAGAGTAGAGATAGACAAAAAGCAGATTCGGAGTGAGTGAGAGAGAGAGAGAAGCGAAAAAAATATTATATAATGTCAGCAGCGCCATCCGGTGGTCAACATTGGCCAGGAAGATTTGTTCAGCGAGGGGGGGGACACGAGATCACCAAGTTTATTATTTAAAATAAAATAAAATAAAATAAAAAAACGAAAGATGGGTATATATTAAAAAATAATAATAACAAATATGAAGTCGGAATGAAATCAAATCGGCGCATTGATACACTAAAGAAAAAATGGAGTTAATAATGTAGTAAGATCTAGCGTGAGTGAGTTGATTCTGAGATCAAAAATTTTGTCGATAATTACAAAATGGCGGCCGAAATTGAAATAATTTCGACCGAAGTGTGGACCCCGATAATTATCTGATTCACAGTTAATTACGGCCCAGTGGTCAGCGAAGCCTTCTGCAAGAAAACGGTGCGGGCGGTCAATGGCTAAAAATAACAAAATCAGATTGGTGAGAAGAAGTAAAAAATATATATATGTAAATGATTTACAAAAACACGGCGCTATATGATAATGGAGCAACGACGACAATTTATTTTTTTAAAAAATAAAGTCGTGGAGTGAGAGAGTGAGCGAAAAAATGTCCACAAACTTGGCGAGAAAAAAATGGACGATCGGAATCAATGGAGTCTCTAAACTTAGATAGAGCTGAGACTTCGTACAGAGTTGCCTGGGGGTAAGATGGTGTTTTCTCATACAAGGTAATTTTACATTGTGACCAAATTATTCAAAATGGTGACGTAAGCTAATGGAAATACAATTTGAATACCAGTGAGTTGTTTCGACGTAGACTTACGTCTTTATCCGCAACAGATCATACGAGTAACTTTAAGATGCCATTGTCACGGAAGTGTGCACGGAAGTGTACACGGAAGTGCACCAACCGGATATGCACTCGCTTTGTTAGAGTGACCACTAGATGGCACTCGTCGTCAGCTGCGGCCGCTGAGTTCAGTTGGTGAACTATATTTTTAATTTCTGCGTTTTGGGGAAATTAAGAAATGACAAAAGAAAATATTTCTAAATTTACCCACACGTAAGTCTACGTCAAGATTTACCTGCCACTTTTTTAATGGAACATCAATAGACAATTTACTAAATTTTTTTAATAAATGATCAATAATAAACAGTCAATCAATTTTGAATTGACTCTATCGATTTTTTCATTTCGATGATAGAGAAAAATTAGAAAACATTTATTACTGGCCGATAAAATGTTTTGGTATAATTACTGAATCCATCTTTAGGCAAGCAAGTTGATCAAAAATTTGCATAAGTTTGAAACGCTTTTTTAAATAAAAATATTTCGGAATTGGTTGATTCAGTATGTACCGTGGTATGGTAATCAGTTAATTTATTTCAATAAATCAATGATTGTCCCTAGCTTCGAAAAAAGACCACCTTACCGCCTCATTTACCGGGAGATTTTAGAAGCCATAAACTTGAGCGACGTCCTGAATATAATCGAGGTTCGGGAATGTGTACTAGTAACGAGGGGATGACATGACTATGGGCTCTGAGCAGACGAGGCAAAACCGTTCGACAAGTCCAACTTGAATTATGATCAGTGGCCAACCGTTCGATTGCGGAGGGCCGCAACTACGGGTTTTGCATCGTGAGCCCTACAATGTCCAGAAAAAAGGGAGTACGGTGACGAGGACAGCTGCGATCTCTAACTTTTAAAAAATGTATTTGTGTGTGTGTACAGGATTTTGTTCACCATGAATGTTTGTTGAAGTCTCTGTTTATTGGTGCTGTTCTGTCGAGAAACGATTCATTTTCAAACGCAAACAGAAGTTTTTCAGATTTCAACAAAATCTATTTTTTGCATTTAAATTGCCAGTAAAAATAAATCGCTCTTCAAATAATAATTAATACATGTTGACGTATTGAAGATGTTAACGGTGTTGAAGTTATAATTATCTATCTAATATTAATATTAATAAAGGGTCACTCGAAGGTCACTAAACAGCGAGGAGTAGTGCCTTTGGGGGCTGTAATACAGCAAAGTTTAATTAATTCTGATCGCTAAATTTTATTCAAATGAAGACTTAAAAATTTGAATGAAAACTGTTCTCTTGACAAATTTAGTAAATAATATTTAAATAATGTGACATCTCGACATGTGGTCATAAACAGTGACATGGTGTGCATGTGGGATTGTGTATCTGGTCATGTGAAAGTGGTCATGTACAAACAAAATCTAAACAAATCTTCATTTACTTCTCTCACTGAGTATTTTGTGTTTACGATTGACTTTGGAAATTGGAATTGTTCAACTTCGGATTATTTAGGCCTACGAGATTATTAGTTTATAATCCATTGAGAGAGGAGAGTGTGCTCTGTGTGTGGTGTCAATTATTTGCCGGTGAATTTAGAAGGAATTTGTTAATAAGAAATTTTAATTTTTCACTTTCGGTTAAGGAGGAAACGTTCGACTGGAATTTAAAATCTGAACAAGGTAAGCTAAAATTGTAAATTTTATTTTTGAAAGAGAAATATATAAACATGAAATGAGTTTTGTGTGTGGGTGTTGTGTTTTTGCTGTTGGGGGACTGACTATCTTGACACTCGAAAAGAAAATCTTCTTTGTTTGTGATGTCTGAAAAGTTTATTTGAGCTTCGGAGTACAGATTTGCACTAATCCCCAATAGTAAGTAAATCCCAAATACCGATAGCATAGGATTATTGTATAGATTGGAATTATAAAACGATTACTTGTCGGCAGAGTAGCTTAAGCGAAATTTTGAAAGGAAGTTTGAAAAATATCGTTTGAAAAATTCGGCGATTGAGTTAAAAAAAAATTATAATTATAAAAAATATATTAATGTAAAATTGATTAAAAATAATATACGTTGGACATAGATTTAAAAAAAAAATATTTGCCATTAAAATATCTGAAGTCCGAATATCGATCAAAATCGAGCTAATTTAGCTAATATTTGAAACATGAACGAAAAATATATTTGAGTGACGAAATCTAGTGATGACGCCGCCATTTTCTTAAATTAAAAAAATGTCTTCTCTTCGGCCGGGGTTTCTTTTTACAGGAGTTGACTGTACTGTGTCAGTTGGTGCTTTTGTGCAAATCGCATATTCTAACGTATTAGAGTCGACACTAACTGTCCATGCACATTCCCAAAACAGTCGCAGCAACTAGGAACTCTTGCTATGGTATTAAAAAATATATAGATCGTGTTTGGAGGGTATAGGAGGCGCATCACTCGTTCTCATATGTGCAGGACGGATTCAACAATTTCCAATCGCCATCAATCATATGCTTTCTTTCGTGTTAACAGAAAATGCTCGCCTCATTGTAAGGGTTCATATCATCGAAACCACCCGGGTTTGACTCGTAAGGGGTTATTTCATAGTAAGGGTTTATATCACTGTAAGGGATTATATCAATTAGCCGAAATCACCCGGGTTCGACTTCTTAGGGGTTATATCATTGTAAGGGGTTGTATCAATTAGCCAAAACCACCCGGGTTCGACTTCTAAGGGGTTATATCATTGTAAGGGGTTATATCAATTAGCCGAAATAACCCAGGTATGTTTGGCTTGTAAGTTTGGCTTGTTTGGCTTGTATTAAAAGGCCGAAATCACCCGTGTTCGACTTTTTAAGTCTAAGGGGCTAATATCAATTAGCCCAAACCACCCAGGTTCGACTTCTAAGGGGTTATATCATTGTAAGGGGTTATATCAATTAGCCGAAATCACCCAGGTATGTTTGTTTTTTAAGGGTTCAATAAGCCAAAACCACCCGGGTTCGACTTTTTAAGTCTAAGGGGTTTATATCATTGTAACGGTATCAATTAGCCGAATTCACCCAAGTATGTTTAGCTTGTAAGGGGTTATATCGTAGTAGGCGATCTCAATTAGTCGAACCCACCCGGGCTACTTAAAAGTGACAATAAAAAGTTAAGGGGACCTCAAGTTTTGAAGCAAACCTAACATGTTCGAAAAGCCCTTAAACTTCTGTTGTTCTAAAAAATTGTTTTCATATTCGTCGAGTACGTCGGGTCAAGATTTAATTGGGAGTATGTAAAAATTATGTTTGATGTCGAATTTGACATTAAAAAATGTTTTTTAAAAAAATCGAAAATCGAATATTTGTATTTTTCTTTGACACTGATGATATTAGCCAAACAATTCAGCAAGCATTTCTATCATCATCATCACAGTACAAGTGCTAGGGGGGGTAGTACCTGTGATGCACTATATATGGTGCCAACATGTGTTCCATCATCGCATGATTGTCACAAATAAAAGAGGTGGAACAAACAACAAAAGACGTAACTGACAATTGCCGTTCAGTGCAAGCAAAGTAAATGAAGATTTGGTTTATAAATAAATATCTAATTTTTAAAAAAAAAATCTATTTAATTTAATATATAGTGATAGTCGTGTGTGTGAGAAACGGAACTAGCAAATATATTTTTTCAGTCTTGCGGAACCACACATTCGATGTACCGTGCGTTGACGAAAACGCCCACTAGAGATGACGCTGTGTGCGGATACGAAAATGTATAAAATGCTGCGCCGGGGGCGGGGGAAGACCGTGCAGTGCGAATTGGAATTATCAATGTGTTTGTCATGTTTGCGAAGGCCAGTATTTGACTTTTAGTATTGTTGTTGTTTATATGTGCTGTGTGCATCGAGGGAAGGGGGCCTATTTTTTTGATAGATCAAATTTACATCTACGTATTTGATTGGTGGGCTTCATCATTTCATCGATACAGCGGAAGTTGCCGCAATTCTTTTTATTAAAGTGCATCTTAGGGGGTTTCCCCGTCTTATATGGCGGCTGATTGCTTTAATTTAAGGCGAACAATTCGGACAGAAATCAGTTCCTGAATTTGAAATTGAACGTAATAAAACAAAATAAAAAATAGATTCTTTTGTCGAGACTAGAACTCAGGATTTTAGACAACGCCACCATGCGATGAAAATTGTAAGATAAAGGGGGGAACTCCCCCAAAAGAAGCACTGTGTCAAAGAAATATAAGGCTAACTAACCCTCCACTAATTAGCGTCCATTAATCTGCCATTAAATGACGATTAATGACGTCATCTAGTGGTGACGACGTCTTTGATTTTTCTAGACCTTATATTTCTTTGCGCCGTTCCTTGTATTATTTAGATGCATGTTGATGGAAATATTGAAGTGGTGATAATGTGTGGGGTCGGATGAATTTTGAGGGGGAATTTTATGGAAGGGGGATCTACTTGGAGGAAGGTAAAGGGGGTAGGCGAATTTTCTACTTGATGGTGGCAATGGTGTTTGGTGTGAGGGGAAAGGGAGGAGGAGGAACAGGAAGTAGGCAGAATTTGAGAGAGATGTTGCAGAGAGAGGACGATAACTGACCTCGTAATCTCTTTGTCTGACAGTACATTCCATATCATATTTATCGTCCTCAAGTTTAATCATTCTTTCGTGATAATCCTTGACAATTCGTACTAGTGCGGCTGCAGGGCAAAGAGGAACGCCAGGGGTGGTGAGGGGAAGAGAGAAAAAGAGAGAGAGAGAATGGGGATGCAAAGAAATAAAAAGTGTTCAATTATATAGCCATTTATATGAAAACTATTTGATATGAGACGAAGAATGGCACACTCACATGGTATACTCATTTTCAACCCCTTCAGTATATCTCTCTGTCCACAATTGTGAATTTCAACTTTGAACTTCTTATTCATTCTGATTTTTGTTCAGGAAGGCCATCAAGGTCCAATTACAAGTTCATAATCATGGAAGTCAACAGATTCCAAATTATTTTTAAACGTGGTTAAGTCCGCCACACAAACGGACTTAACCCGAAATTGAAATCAGGTTCTGGTGCGCTGCCCTCTGGTGGCCAGCAAGAACAACTGAATACTTCCGTTTCACACAAACTGTGTTTTATTATTTTTATAAATATCGAAAATAAATAATAGACGATATCATGTAATTTGATAATTTTTGTGATCTTTTGTGAAGAGTTACTGAAGGGGAGTTTCAGAGAGCGAGAGATAAATTGAGAAGTTGTCCTTTTTTTTTTATGTGGTTATCTAAAAGTACAGGTTTCGTTGAAGCTGGGGTCAAATAATTTGGTTAAAGTTAAAGAATCTCCTGTTGTTCATGTGATGGTGAATTGACACTAAACCGAACCAAGGCAGAATTATCTCGTTACATCATTCATTCTTTTGTTGAATTTTGGTATTCGATTTTTAAAATTTTGTGCATCATGAAAGGTGAATATATATTTTTGGCCAAATTCGCCTTCGTTCGGTTTATATTCTAGTCTAATAACTACAAATCGAAGCAATTATGTTTCCCAGAGAAGACATAGGTTCGCGAACCACCGCAGGCCTTGTGATCTGGAAGAAGAGAAATGCTTAGGAGTTAATGCTCGCGACTTCCGGTAGATGGCGCCGTGATACACAGAGAGGGTTGAGGGGGTTGGGGGATAAGGGAAATGGTGTGGACACGAGGGGCCTCGGCGGGGCCTTTTTGGTGGTGAAGGCATTTTTTTTGGGTGGGGCCCCGCCTCGGCAGCAAGAGCACTAAGAGAGAGATGGTGGGTGCCAAAAACGAGTGGAGGGGATTGGGACCAGAAAATAAAAAAAGAGTGCAGAAAAATGACGGGAGTTTTTTGGGGGATAGGGGGGGGGTAGTTGTTGTTGGTGAGGACAGTTGCAGAACACACGCAGTCTTTTTATTATATTTTTTTGGAGATGCTTTTTGGTTCTGGCACGACGCAACCGTCATCCAGTATTACCTCATAATCCTTTTGCCTTACACCGTGTTCCAAGTCGTACTTGGCATCTTCTAGCTTATCGATGCGAGCCTGGTAGTCTTTGCAAAGGGCTTGCAGGGTGGCTGCGTAAGGGGGACAAGAAATGGTTGGTTGAATTTTGAGAGGGGGTGATACTTTGTGTGTGGGAATGGACCACGCATATCACAGTGGCGTAGACAGAAGCGTACCGTCAAAAATGACGTCACAAAACCAAAATTCCGTGTGCTCCAAAATTATCAGTAAACAAAAGAGAACTAATATAATAAAATAAAAGAATGGAACAGAAATATATATTTTGACATGTGTATACTACAATAAATACTACATTACTCCAGAATATTCTACTACAATAATTATTCAGGCCTTCAGTGATTAAACCAGTACACTGTAAAAAGAAGTGACTTGAATTTTGAAATCAATAAGATACTCCTGCACCTTGAATTGTTTATAAGATACTGTCGCGATGTTAATATCATATCTGAGATGAAACAAGTACATGGTTCAACAAAAAAACATTACTCTAAAAAGAGTGTTGCCCAAATGTGCGGGATTTCATATTTTTTTTTTTTTTTTTTTTATCAACTGTAGCCAACCGCACTACAGGCGTTACGTCCCCCTCATGGTGCTTAAGCAT
>JAQGBY010004689.1:0-16072 GCA_034698785.1 Mycogona germanica | reverse complement strand
CAGCGTCGGGATCATCCCGACGCTGCCGTAGGAATTGCATTTGGCAGCGTCGGGATCCCGACGCTGCCGGCGAAAGGATTAACCGGCCAATTGATTTTCGCATACCCACACCCCATTGGCCAATTGATTTTGAATTAATTTGCAGTTTGACAAAAAAAATCATACCTACCAAACTAAAATACGGAGAGAGGTGACAGTTAGTGATTCGGAAAGGTGACAAAATTTGCTTCTTAACTGGTCAGAAGTGCAGCGCCATATGGTAGACCTCGAAGCACGGATCCAGACACAATCCGACATTGCAGGATTGGCACCAAAATCGCATTTCTTTTTGAACCTTCTTTCCCTTCTTGTCCACCTTTTTGTTGCATACAGCACAGGTCCAGGAGGGAAATTTCTTGCTGTTGGTGGGAGGAATGCTCTTGATGAAGTGCCACTCTACCAGACGTGCTGGACACTTGCTGGATGCCTGGCAGCCAGGCTTGGCAACTTGCTGGATTTTGCTTTAGTAGTGTGTCAAAATGATCGATTTGACCAGTTGCAAATGGAAATCTAAAACCGTTTTGGCTAGGCCACCAAGTTTTTTTTAATGACAAAACTGTTGAAGATTGCCTGGTCGATGAGGTGCCGGAAGATCTTCTTGTAGAAGACCAGGATCCTCTTCCAGACACTGTCATAATATGTCAGGCACTGGTCAGCCTTGTCCACACCACCCATGGTTTGATTGTATGCCACAACAACTTTTGGCTTGGCCAGCATATTTCCTCTGGACTGCACTTCCTGGAAGGTGCAGTCATGGACGGTGGACAGGAGGTAGATGTCCTTTTTGTCTCACCACTTGATGGCCAGCAACTTGCCCCGCTAGAAGGCCACCAGCTTGCCCTGCTTGAGTTTGGTTGTTTTGAATCCAGGTGGCAGCTCTTTCCTGTTGCTCCGGACAGTGCCATAGGAGTCTGTCTTCCTAGTGAGAAGCAGATCAGACAAGTAGGGGGACATATAGAAATTGTTGGCCTTCAGGCAATACCCCTTGTCCAGCAGCAAATCCAGCAGGTTCAGCACCACCTGGACAGTCTGGGGCTCCTTCGAAGATTTTTTGCCCAGAGCCATGCCTTTTCCGGTATATATGATTGAGGTCCAGGCATATCCGGTGCTGGCCTCACACAGCATGTACAGCTTGATGCCGAACCGGGCGCGCTTCAGTGGCATGAACTGCTTCCAGCCAAGATTGCCCTTGTGCAGGAGCAGGCTCTCATCTATTGATATTTCTCTGGCTGGTGTGTATACACTTCAAAACTTGTCCAGCATGTCCTGGTACACTGGCCAGATTTTGTAGAGCTTCCAGCAGGGGTGGTCCTTCTCCTCCTGCTTGATGGTGGAATTGTCCACAAAGTGCAGGAACCTGGTGATCATACTGAACCGGCGCTCTGACATGTAGTGTCGGAAGAAGGGAGTTTCGACCAGTTCATTGCTGGGCCAGTACATCTCAATGGTTAGCTTATGGATCACCCCCTGCTGGATCACTAGGGTCAGCCAGATCCAGAAGGCGTCCGTGGTCATGTCTGTCCAGCGCCGGAACCGGGAGCTGGGTGCCAGTGATCTGCTGGCCAACTTTTGACCAGCATACTTGTTGGTCTCCTGCACAATTTTGCGCACCATTTTCGAGTGCACCAACACTTTGAACAGGTCCAGGGGGTCCAATCCAGCACCAAAATGGAATCAGCCTCAAACCTGGTACGGAAATGGCAGCAGGGGTGGGGAGCTAGGACCCACCAAATGCCAAATGCCCAAATTGGACATATCCACACTGTCACTGTCACTGTCGGAATTGTCGGATTCACTTGAATTGTAGCTGCTGGATGACTCCTCCAGCTGTCCTCGGAACTCACATCACTGTCACTTCCTGACACTTCCGGAACAATTTTGGACGGTCCAGCAGTGGCTGGAGACTTGCGCAACTTTGTTTTTGCATGAGACGCCATTTCCAAAATCGCACTTTTCGAAAATGTCGAAAAGACGTTGGAAATGGATTCTCCCTCAAAAATGTTGGCGGATGGAAAAACTAGATGGTGCCACCGAACCTGCAAATGTGTGGCATTTATGGAAACGTCATTTTTCGCTCTATCCAATCATGTGCTCTAGATTTCTCTGTGGTTGGTATATTTTTGCCACGCCTTTTTTTGAAAAGCGAAAATGTAACAGTTATGGGCTTCCAGTGGTATTTGGATTCTCTTGCTAATCCGGTTAAAGGGTTAATGTAAACCTACCTGAAATGGAAGGTTCAGCCTTCCTATACAAAAAAGAAACAAAATATATACCAATAAATCAGTTGTCTATTCAAAATTTACACATTTAATGTGATCAAATGTCACAAATTTTTGGCTAAACCTACCGTGCCACGAGATCAGAACACCATTCATACACAGTTGAAGGGGGCTCTAGTTAATTTACCGCAATTTAAAAACAAAATTGATCAAGATTTTGAAACTTTTGGAGTCAATTTGCAGAAAAATTCTAGACGTGATTCCGGTGATGCATCAGTTGGCAGCTCAATTGACACTAAAACTGGAAAAAAAATCAAAATTATCTTCTCATTTTTACAATATTAAAATGAATAATTGTTATGAACATGAAAATGGACATACAATTTTCACTGAAAACCCCTTTTGATTTGGCTCAAGAAGTGGTTCAACAAGTGATTTGATTCCTGGTGCAGCTTTGGCTCTGGGTACTTTTTTTTTAAAGGGGTTTCCCCCATCATCTCTGACACCTAATGTGCCAGAGAGACTCAAGCCACCCTTAAGTCCGGACAAATCCAGGAGCTATAAAGGGTGGCCGTTGATACCAAATTAGAAAATTAGATTGGGCCAGAAAAATCCCAGTTAAACCCCCATTAAACAATTTTGAAAAAGCCGAAATATCTAAACATTTTAAAAACACACAATCCTGGCAGGATTGAATGGCGTCTAAGTTCTTGCCGGCATCAAAGAACATAAGTAATCAAAACCAACCTCTAGGACCAATCAGAATCTCCACAACAAGTTGGAGTGGCAGAGGAGATCGGGTGGGAAAGAATTAATTAGGGAGTTAATTAGGGAGTACTAGCCAGAAAAGGCAAGTCCAAAAACTATGAAATATGGACTATGAAACGAAAAACGTCCAAAACTGTCTCAGAGAAAAAAAAAATCACTTAAGGAAGCCATAGTGAGTGACGCCACTTCTCACGGAGGCCCTATCAGCCAAAAAATATCTCTCTGTGACAGAAGAGGAAGGGTTCGATTCTATGCCAAAAACACGGCTACAGCTGCTGCAAACTGGAGTAGCAACTCAAATATATGTTACCTGATTACCTGATTAGTTAGGTATGCCAATGAGCAAATAAAATTCAACCATTAAAAGGATGCAAGCACCACATTTCGAACATTTAATTATATTAAACTAAGCCATTTCGTATCAAGGTGTCCATTATTTTAAGTTAATTCAAATTTAAATTGTCCAACTCAAATTTAGAGGTGGATTAAAGGGAAACAAATGAAGCAATCAATCAACCCAAGCGAGGGAAGCAGTAGTCAATAAAAACCGAATTGACATGAGTCGAATCGAAAAAAAAATCGAAATCGAAATTCCAACGTTAAAGTAAAAAATCAGAATTAAAAATAGAGATTAAAATTAACCATCAAGAGAGTTAACCCAATTCCTAACATCAATAGCTACTAGTCACACACAATGAAGACCATCGACCACAAGACCACCATCAGCCAAGAGAACTCCATACAGAACAATCACTTATGATCAAAATTTTCCCAGCCACATAGCAGCCCAACATATAAAAACCCCATCTCAAATATCTCGGATACAGACACAGACACGACCCCCACCAAATATATCGCACACATCATACACGAACACCCAAAAGCACTCAAATCCCCTAAAAAATGAGAGGAATCAAACACCAAAACAGACTAAATAGCCATCACAGTCCACAATGCCGCAAGACAATTCACCAACAACTATTATTGCAACAGGTTCTCATCCCCAATGGAGCGCACCCTTTCAAACAGACACCAAGCAAAATATGTGATGAAAAATGGAAACTAGTAATGTAAAAAAAAAAAAAATTATAGAGTAAATGTAAATAAGACATGAGTGAACCCGTCACTGTCAACCAAGTACGCACATGTCTCCTCTGAAATCAATCAGCAAATCGTCGAGTTAACCGTCCCACACACACGAATGAGTCTCATAATCTGTTTTAGCAAAGCAATCACATTACTGATGGCGCACATTAATAACCCACCCACCATAGAGAGCGTAAACCACACATATCCGATACAATCCAAATTTAGTCAATTCAACCCACCAAAATATTCAGAGCAGTACCCACAACGTCGGCGCTAGGCATCCCAGACAAAAGGCTAAAACATCCCAAAGCAAGACAGCGTCGCTGTAGTTGGACCGGGAGAACATATTTTCCAAGTTAATATCGATGGTAAGTCAGGTTAGGGTGTAGGGGAGGACACTGTTGAATCAAAGAGAGATGGAAAGATACTCTTCAATCTCCTCTTAAAGACAATTATATTGATGTCCAATAGAGCCAATTTCAGCACGGAACACAAGATCGCAGATCTGTTAATCGGAGACGCTCCAGTAGCAATGAGATTGTGGTTTTGCAAAGATGTTCGATAATTCGGCAACAAGAATCCCCCCTCGTATGAATTGGCTCGCACACAAACCTCGATCTGTTACTGTATCCATAGTGCAGAAGTTTCTGGTGATAAATTTTCTCAATAGATGGCAATCCCAACTTTGCGTACAAATTAGACGTTCCATGCTCAATATGCTGCGCCCGAGTCGTGTCCGTCATTACCCTAAAGCATGTATTCTGCAACACTTGTATCCTTCTAGCAAGATATGCAGGGGAAGATCCCCAAAATATTATGAAGAGCTGCACGTGACTAAGAAAATATGAGTTATACAGGAGTAATCTAAAGCGCATGGGAAATCCATGTCCACATCTCTTCATCATGGCAACAGCCCCCTTAAGTTTGCCCGATAAAACATCAATATACAAATTAAAAGATAAATTAGATACAATGATAAGTCCCAAGTACTTGACCTTAGAAACCTGCTGCAGCAACTGTCCCCTCAGATCAATTACCAAATTAGGAACAACCCCTCTATAACCAAATGCCATAACAACCGATTTCCCGGAGTTAACCCTCAGGCCAGTAGCGTCAAACCAGTTGGAAATCAGATCCATGTCATTCTGCATCACTGCCTGGAGATCATCATCGGTGTCCGAACCATTGACATAGACAGTGTCGTCAGCAAAGCTAAGAAGGTGACCTGAAAGATTAAGATTAAAGATGTCATTAACGTACAAAAGAAACAGAAAGGGACCCAACACCAATCCCTGCGGGACACCACAAATGACTGGGTATTCCCTCCCTATCTTATTATTGATCTTCATTACAAAAGATCTTCCAGAGAGATATGCACTTATAACCCCCAATGCGTCGTCTCTGATCCCATAGATATACAGTTTATTCAAGAGTATGCCATGATGGAAACAATCAAACGCCTTAGTCACGTCCAGAAAAATGGCTCCCATCTTTTTCCCCACATCAAGACCTTCACGACAAGTAAATAATAACTCATCAATGGCATCCTGGATGCTTCTATTCTTTCTGAAACCATATTGATTAGTATTAAGGACATTATTGACCTGAAGATGCACATCCAACAATGATTTAAGAAATATCTCGAATATTTTATGCAAAGAGTTAAAAATGGAGATTGGGTGATAATTACCATATTCATTCCGATCACCACCCTTATGAATGACAATTAATGTCGACCGTTTTAATCTCATAGGAATAATGGAGGAATCGACCATTGAGTTAAACAGGTGGGTTATTGGGCCCGAACTGACTTGTGGACAACCCTTAAATATTGACATTGCAATTCCATCTGGTCCAGGACCCTTGTTACCATCAACTATTATCAAGATATTGTCAAGTGTTAAAGACGTACACACAGGCATAATCATGGTAGGAACAGTCAACAGTCCATGTCCACATCCATATTCAAATGAGTCCCTGCGAAATCCCGTGCTATCAACAATATCAGGGCCAATTCTAGCAAAAAACTCACCCATTTCATCCATGAATTTCGCGTGAAAATCCTCAGTGGATGCATCTGAACCATCACGTAATCGATCTGGATAAACCCTTAGTATCTCAGTACTTTGCCCCTTTGAAATTTTGCCCAAGATCTGCCATTTATTTCTTACATCTGGTGTCGCCACAATCATTGCGGCGAAAAAGTCAGTTCTTGCTCTTTTTAATTGTCTGTTAACGTCATTACGTACCTTGCGAGCATATATAGCCAGTCGTAAAATGTTTGGGTGTCTTTTTTGTAGCTTAATAATTTTATTCTTCCTACAGATTATGAACTTTAGATACGGTGTAATCCACACTTTATCTTTTCGGCTTCCGGGACTGATGACCGCTGTGGCTAATTCCTTGCATATATTCAAGTTATCATACAAAAAAGTGAGTATCTCATCAGGCTGTGACAACAGGTATATGCCAGACCAATCAACATTGCCTATATTAGCAATAAATTTATTCCGGATAACAACTCGTAACTCGTTTGATCTATTCGTAAGGTCAAACAATTTTCCATTATGCAAAGTTGGAATAAACAATCTCATTAGAATACCAAGGTGATCGGTTATCAGTGACCTGATCATGATGACTTGTGGGAATAAGTCAGTAAGAGAGTACAATGTGTGATCAAGAATATGTAAGCCATAGATTATCGATGCAATCGGAATCTATTCTTCCTTCTCCTTCCCCCTCCCGGACCAATGAGAGCGCACCCTGACGATAGCCAATGGGCAGTAGGGGTGGCGCTGGAGGTCAAGAACCGAGTCTTGGTCAGCGATTCTCACCCCAAGCTCGGTGTCACTTCTCTCCGACCAGTTGACCAAGCTGGTCTCTTCAATCGTCTGATCAACCTAGTTGGTCTTTATTTTATACTACTGGTCTAAACGACCAATTAAGTATGTTTTCATGAATTTCCGTCGATCGGTAATTTCTCTATTTAAAATCTAAACGTTTTAATCAAAAGTGAATTTCTTCAAAGTGAAACTTTTAAAATCATCTAAGGATTCTACTGTCGCCAATTACGATGAACTCCTAAATTACTTTCTGGCAATGTGATTCATCACAGTTGAGCAATTCTATCAAAAAGATTTTGTTCAGTGATTGATGATCGAGCCAAAGTTAATTTATTCGGACTTGCTGAACCTGGTGAATTCGCGTAAATTTGACATTCTTGTCGATCGCCGTGCAGAAAGGAAAGTGCTATACGATTGGATATCGTTCGACTTCATAGCGGCGTACGACTTGAGTGAGACGAAGCGAAACGACCAAATCAACCGATTTGCATTCATCAAATTGTGTTCGACGAGAGAACAATGAAAGAATGTTTCTACTGAACCGTAAGAAGGGGTCGCTCCCCAGACATGAACTTGAATTCATATGTTTATTACAGAATAGAATCTTATAGATATATTTGTGTGTATTTAATACTGTTCATGAGATTTTGAATTTGAGTGATGAGATTATAAAATGATCAACTTTTAAAATCAACAGTTTGACTTAATTTGTGTCCTGCATTTTTGATTCCTATAAACTTGTAGAACTAGAGGTTGATATCTTTAAATTAATATGTTTTAGATATTGATACCCCACAAATAGTCTGGGATGTGTGAGTAATCCTTGTGGGAACATCTATCATTTGATACATATTTGTCTCTGCCAACACCTCTAGATAATCAGATGTTAATCTCAACGAGTGTGCGTCCAAGTGGACATTAATGTTAAAATCACCCAGGACGAAGCTATCAGTATCATAATAGTGAAAAAATTTGTACAAATCGTTGAATAGAGAAAAGTCCTGTGGTCCATTTGGACTTCTATAGATTGCGGAAACAACTATTTGCTTACTCAATAAAGGCGAGAAGACCGTACCGGAAAGTATCTGCAATGATGTCAAGTTAAATTTAGATAAATTGTTTTCCGAGAAGACAATACCCCTACCCATGTTTGAATAAATTGAGATACCAGAACACTTGTTCATCCGATCACCATAGAATGAGTGGCAGAAACCTGGGATACCATAAGCCACAGCAGTATCAGCGTCTAACCATGTCTCTACCAATAATATGAGATCCAGACCAGCCAAGTTCCCGCCGAGGCTAACGATGAGCTCATCCAAGTTTCTATTCGATGATCTTATATTTAAGTAAAAAATATTCAATTTAGATTCATTAGCTGAAAGGAGCACACTATTAACATTTTGATAATCCAGATAAGTAAGTTTATTCTCCATGAGTATGTTCAGATAATTCCATACTCATTGCATAGCGAACATTCTGATCATTGATGTTATCTTGTTTAGTGCTCCTTCCTTTCCTGGGACGAACCAAATTCCAATCCGAATTTGGATCGAGTACAAAGTCACTCGGTTTTGAATATCTAATAAAACTTGGACGAGGTTGAGCCTGGATATTAGGGTCTCTAAGTAGCGCCTCTACATCTTCTAAAAAGAAGATGGGGAACGGGTGGCTGGTTTTCCTGTAACGCGCCATGATCTGACCACCAGGTGCCCAAATCAAGGCAAAAAAATGTGGTGGACCCATAAGCTTTTTTTTGCCACTCCCAACAATTCACCATTATCCTTTGTGAGATGATCATTGAAATAGACAACGGTATCTCTGGGGAACCTAACATCTATCTCCTGACTGAAATTTACATCCCTCAACTTTTTCTTCCATCTTATTATGTCAGATCTGATTTGTTTATTATTAAATTGAACTATTATATGGCATGACTTATCTTTTCTTTCTCTCAATCTATGTAGCGCCGCGATGTCATATCCATGGAAACTCACCCCTATAATTCGGCAAAGGGCATCAAATATTTTAAACACGTCCTCATCGTCGAAATAGGGAACACCAGTAATAATCAGATTCTTGCTTAACCCATATTGAGAATTCGATCCCACAGTCTGGGACACAGCTCT
This sequence comes from Mycogona germanica, assembly GCA_034698785.1. NCBI lineage: Eukaryota > Metazoa > Arthropoda > Diplopoda > Chordeumatida > Chordeumatidae > Mycogona > Mycogona germanica. The sequence continues at coordinate 6,985 of JAQGBY010004689.1, read as the reverse complement.
CCTGAATTCTACATTATCCATTAGTAAATTTTGATCGATCCCTCCATCCATTTGGTCAACACGCTCGCATAGATCAATCATGGTAGCCCCCTGATTATTTAATCTAGAGTCGAGGGCATTTAATTTAGTATCGAGATCAGCTATATTACTCGGCAAGATTTCAAATGAAGCCATAGATGCTTTGATTCCCGACACATCTGATGCCAGTATGTCATAATCATTCTTAAGTTGAACCATACTGTTCGACAATCCAGTTTGGGAGGTCATAAGACTGTCTATTCTTTTAGCGGTGGCATCATGACGAGTCCTTATATCATTTTTCAATTCAAGAAACTTTTTCGATTGATCATCGCCGAATCCAGACAAGAGTTCCTTAAGGTCACTCTGATATCGTAACGACATCACTCTTTAGTTTCTTATCAAGTTTGTGGGTTTCCTGTACCTCCATAGTTCCTGTATTATCGTAACTAATCTCACCAGTCTTTATTCCTCCCTTTTGGAATTTCTTACCAGGTAAACCTCGAAAATTTGGTTCCTCGTCCTCAGTGAGATTCTCAGAGTCATAAGCCGTTCTCTTTCGAGTATTTCGTTTTGTTACTAATCCATCATCCAAGGTCAGCCTAGAATCAGTTTTTTTTGCCTAACGTCGAGCAAACTCTCAGGTTTGCTCCGCACAATTAGCCCGGAAGATACCTCAACCACGATGTCCCCAGAAACTGTCGAGATCCCATTCACATAATCATCTCCTTCAGAGTTTCCATCCCTTCTACTGAATGTCTGAGCATCTACAGTACACGACAATTGAACTTTACCCCGACCAATTATCGATTTCGGACATGGATCAACAAATGGAGTCATTATCAGACCCTGAACTATCCTGGCTAAGAATCAATTGCCTATGCCTACCCGATGTCATATCAAAATCGATCGCTCGAAGCAGCACTAAAAACCTCCACGCCACAAACCCGCAAATAGACAAGATCCAGAACAGACTATTACGGACGTGGTGGCATCCAATATGAGCAGTAACTGCTAAACAGAAAACATCGTGCGACCAGAACAGCCACTGAAATGGAGTCAGTATTCTTGAACCATTAATAATTCCTGACCAGAAGTCCACCCAAGATAAAACGTCATATTTTTCTATCGAATTGGAGAAAATCAGAGAACAATTTTCAAATGACGAAGCTGCAAATAGCAAAGCCTGATTCCCTATTGATGTAGCATGAGCGATACATGTGAGTAATATTTGAAAATCTATAAGGCATTCAACCCATGCATAAATTAGCCTCACAACGTAGAGCCATCGACCATAAATTTCGATCAGGAGACTATTAATTGAATTACAAACCCTCCGCAATTTGCAGCAAACACGAGACAAAAACGCAGTCAACAAGTAGGCTCTCTTACCGTGTGAAGATATATAGCGACAAACCAGTAGATCGAAACTCAGTCCATCGAATGGACAAGATAGACAGTCATGCGTAGTAGCAATCCCAAGGCTCGTCAAAAGTAGAAACTCGGTGCAATTCCAAGATGAATCAATAAGTTTTTCGATTAGGGCGAACACTGTCCAAAAGTAAACACTGGAGAACAGGTAAGTACTACAAAGGCGTCTCACATTCCCAACAAAAATACAATCAAATATTAGGCCTGACGATACATGACCACTAACCACAAGTAGATTCGGAAATCGCACTACGCCATTTTGAGCGGTCAAATTATCATCCTCAACACAATTAGTCGCAAAAAGTGAGATAAACGACCCATATCCCCCACCGCACATTGCACCCAACCATGAGCAAACAACCTTACCGCATAAACACAAGATATTCCAGCAAGCCGAACCAAATAGGCTTACCGTGCCATACGGACAAGATAGCCAATCATGTGGAATACAAATCACTTGAATCCCACGAAACCATGTGCACGACGACCAAAAATAGATCCAAAGTTGTTCATACAGTCCATCACTCACTCCGAGTAGTAGCTGAAAACAAAAAACAAGTGAGAAGAGGAAATAGTACCAACAAGAACGGATAACAGTCTCAACAGAACTTTCAGCAGAAACCAACAACGCCAACAGTCGCCATACTGATTCAAATTGCGATGGTGTAAAAAGATGAGCGATTGTTCGATAATACACGATAATCGATATCACCACCCCCACAATGACACCCATACCAAAGAATACTCCAGGTTAGGCATATCGCGAGGCCATCGATACGGGTATCGATGTCCGGATCGGGGACAGCATACCAAACAATCGATAATTAAAGAAATCGAAAAGAGACTGTGTGGAGTCCCTCAACACTAATACCGTCGACATACGGACAATAATGTTATTCAAACCCACAAAAAGCCAGATGTCGCAGAACACATCCAACCAAAAAACGACACCAAAGGTAAGACAACTATCATGCTTATCAAAGTCCAAACAGTCAGCAAATCTATCATCAGTCACCCGGGGGGGGGGGAGCGGGCGAATGGGAAACTGACAACGCGTAAACAAAACCAAGATAATTTCCACATCCCTTAACGAAAACAAAGCAAACTCATACACCAAAATCAAACCATCACCACACTCATCTTCCCCACTCCAAATTACTAGAAAAAGGCCGGTTTATGCTTAAAACAGGTTGTTAATGCCGGAGCGAAAAAAATGTTGACCGCCATGTTTCCTGCCGGATGCCGAATTTACTGGTGAAAATGTGCCTCTCACATAGTGCCTAAGCACCAAGAGGGGTACAGAATCTTCCTGCTGTGACCCGTCACTTCAGTGAATAAAAAAAAATCTTGCAAGATCAACCGTAACAGACACACTCACCTGTGAAATTGGATGAGTGCACCAAAGAGGTTAAACAACCTGTGAGAACTGGAACACGGAGCCAATACCCAAATCAATCTGCAATAGAAAAAGGCAATAGCATTTTATTTTTGAGAAACAAACAACAAAAATTACATGACAAAATTCAGGTCTATACACTCGAATTAGCGCTTACATGAGAATGATTACTAACAAATGTAACAAAATATGCAGAATTTCAAAACAAATAAAAAATCACCTTGAAAGAACTAACTACTGGACAAATTGGGATGTTGATCTGGAAGGTCTGAGAGAATTGCAGGTTCTAAAAACTGAAATATTTAAATATATTTAAGATATAGATTCTAGAATCTATCCTTCCTCTTCCTTCCCTCTCCCTGACCAATGAGAGCGCACCCTGATGATAGCCAATGGGCAGTAGGGGTGGCACTGGATGTCAACACTGAATCTTGGTCAGCGAAGCTTGACCCAAGCTCGGTGTCACTTTCCTGTTACCAGTTGCCTTAGCTGGTTCATTTTGAACTTTAAGAGAAGTCAAATTGTATGATGTTTGGTTGAAGAAAAATTTTAAATTGAACTTGCATCTCCATAGCAGAGAATCAGATTGCAATATTTTAATAGGACATTATTCAATCAGAATAATATAATCGATCATGAAAAGAACAATTTATTCGAGGACCGCTAAAAGTTATGTTCGAAAACTTTGCTGAAATATTTCTTGTTATCATAGCGTATGAAATTCCAAGGACACCTTCAATTGTTTGTCAACATCGTGGGTGTGCTAAGAACGATTAAAATGCTTGCTGAAGAAGTCATCGTCTTTCCGGTTTAAAGCATACATGGATTGCTTTCCTGGTAATGGCTCTATGCATGTAAACTATGTCACCATTCTATCGACTCAACTCATGCATGAAGGATCGTCGTTCGACCGATTCATGTGATTGACGGAGATTTGTGTGTGCGGGCGAAATTGTGATTTGCCTAATGCTTAATTGTTCCTTCATCAACTGAAATCGGTGGATGAGACAACGGCGAATTGGATCGGCAGCATCAATGTGATATGACTATCCCATGGGACTTGGTAATGAGACATGATCAGCAATAAATCGTAAGAAGGGTCGCTCCCTGAATTTCAATTTACAACTAAGAACAATCAAGATAAGAATATAGTTTTCATGGGGGAAAATTGTAATTTAATTGGTTTGTTTGTCATATAAACGTTATTGATCATAATCCTGATGTGTTGGAATTTGTGTCTTTCAAAGTAATAATTAGAGAAATCATTTTGAAGTGTTGCCCCTGTCCTATTATATGCAGAATCAGAGGTTCCATATTTTATCTTATGAATAAAAATATGAGGCCTACATATACAATTAGAGTAAAAGGTTACTGGACATTAACACTTTATTTGGAGAAATCAACGTGCTGGACAATTATTTGAAAGAATTTATTGAGAGAACAAATGATTGCAGTGCTTTAAACACAGATTTTTATCAAAAGATTAACTTAAATAATTCAAACTTTAATGAACAACCAGATTTAACTAAAAATTATGAGCCTGATTACCATACCTTCACGTCTCAATATGACCAGAAAAGCGTTGCTGAATCACGGTTACAAGTTAGAAATACAGATTATGTCCAAATCATCCAAAATAACACTAACATTAATTCAGAAACACTACCAAAAATAAAAATGTTTACCACAGATACAGATAATTATATTTTCCAAGGAGATCAATCACCTTTCTATTTAGCAGAACCTAGGGAGATGATTCACCAGTCAGGAAATCCACCCACTATAGTAAGGGGGTGGGATGTATTGGCAAATGGTAATTAGAGAGCTCTTAATGCTCTTAGAGCCCTATAGGCCATGAAAAACAATTGGTGCTCTCCCCAAATGTGTTGCTCTCAAATTGGAGTAATACAGAGGGAGTAGCTACAATCACAACAGAGACAGAAACTGGGGGAAAGAAAGAAATTAAAGAGGGCACCCCAGGTTCAATAAGTAACTCAAGACATAAATCTGATATTATGAATGTATTATAATGTGCTAAAGTTCCAGTTAGACCAAAAGCTAGTACAAATTTAGTTGATACAGAAATCAGTGAAGAAAAATAGTAAGCAATTCAAGAAAGGACAGAAAAGAGTAGATGAGTTAACCAGTGAAAAAGATTCCTGGTGCAGCTCTCGAAAGTTTCGATCCCGGGGTACTGGATGTGTCCCTCGCATAGTGCCTGAGCACCATGAGGGGTACAAATTGCCTGTAGTGCGGTGGACTACAGTTGATAAAAAAAAGCTAAAGTTATCTTAGCAGATTTATGGTAGACAGTATAGGGCAATACACAATCCCAATAATATATATTGCAACTGTAAAGTGTGTAAGGAAACAAGATTACATCAACCTACTACATCATCTCAATTCATCTATAAAAGCCAGATTCGAGCAAGTGAGGATCCAAGCCCTTCAACTTTGTCACACCAGGAAGAGGATGAATCGATGGATATCTATCCAGAAATTATTCCTTGTGTGGTGAAATCATGTCCTACTTGTGGACATAGAATGGATTATTCAAACTATGTGAGTAATTATGTGGGTAAGCAAGTGAGCCTAAAAAATCTATAAGGGCACTTACCTGGATACTGTATAATTTACCCTATACCAACTGGGAATCCGGATTTAATCCTCCTTACTTTTTTTTTTTTTTTTAATTCACTGAAGTGACGGATCACAACAGGAAGATTCTGTACCCCTCTCAGAGCTTAGGCCCTATGTGAGACTACTTGAGCATACCTGGAGTACCAGACGAAACATTCAACCAGATAACAAAAATGGCACTAGAAGAACCACTTCTTTTAAGCAAAAATATTCAACTAATTTGTTAAAACACCCTGCAGTTATTGTGGTTTATTTGGACGACAAAAAAGCCACCCTAAAAAGAATAGAGGTGATAGGCCCCATGAATGAGTGAAGATCCATGTGAGGCCCAAACCAACCAACAAATATTGTCAGAGGAAAGAAACCCACCTTTTCTAGAGTGGCCATGAACACATTTAATGTGGTCAGGGCTAAACTACACAAAAAGTTAACAGGATTTCATGGTCATGTTACCCAAGATAAGGACAAAACTAACCCAATTGAGAATTTAGCCGCATTAGTAATGGAGCTAGAAGATGATTATGGGAAACCAGAAAACCCTTTTGAGATAATAGATTTTGGTGCCATAAATGACTAATCAGAAATTGATCAGGACAGTGATCAAGACATGATTGACGCGGGGGAAATGGAGGAATTGTTCAACCTAGTGGCCGAGAAATTGCACTTGGACAGTTGTCAATCTCGACATGAAACAATTGATTTGTTTAATTTTGGAGTGAATAGTATCGTCCAAAGTAAGGAAGAAATACCTCCAAAGGACCCAATGACAGCAATAGACATGCATTCAGATTTTGATATGTTAGAGCCTACCTTGTTTCCACATATGATTTCTGAAGCACACAACACTATTAGTAGTGAAGAATGCATCCAATATAATTTGCAACTAAGAAATCAAGACTTCAGTATTAAAAATACACAAACTCATTTGATTCGAATCTACAGGCCCTTGGATTGAATCAGCTGGCGGAAGTGGAGATAATAGAGTTTTTTTTTTCTTTTAACAATTGGAAATTTATTTTCAAGTTACATTTACAAAAGTATGAGGCCAACCAATTGCGAATTATAGTAGACCCTTGCATTGCTAGTGCAATTTATGAGGGCCCACTTGAAGTAAATTGCAAAAATTATGTTTGAATCTGCATGCTCAAATTTTGTCGTCTTTTAAATTATAAAAAAAAGAAAAATATATAAAAATATCAACTTAAATTATAATATACATAAACTCGTAATCAATTCGTCATAAAAGCCTGTCGCCTAATTAATTGTAATATTAGGCAAAGAAAATAGTAAAGCAAATTAAGACATATAAATTTCCAACCAAACAAGTAATGTAACTCACTTTCCACAACGTAATATACAAACAAGAGTCATTATAGATTATTTCCACAATTAACAAAAAACAAAATCTCCAACAAGTCTATATTCGACATCATACTAAGTCAAAAGGTCAGTTCACCAGATATTATAGATCTATAGATTAGTGTCTTCTGTTGTGTGTAA
>JAQGBY010004688.1:0-16073 GCA_034698785.1 Mycogona germanica | reverse complement strand
AAACGTCACCAAATCAGCCAATCACAGGGCGGCGAAGATTTTTCTTCGCGCCGAAGATTTGTCGGGAAACCATACCCAAAAATAAATGCCAGTTTCTACTCTTCATCTGACATTCAGCCGGATGCGTTGTCAATTTGTATAGAGAGCGAAGACGTTTTCTCCTCCTGTGTGACCTCGTCTTTAGAATTCTATGTACATTGCTTTTTAGCTATGAAGATTTCAATGGCGTTCGTAACGACCCGACTTGAGAAAGGCCAGCGTCGAAGCAAAACACGCCTAGGTGGAATGCGCCGTATTTCTTTAATAACATTGCTGGTGCCCCTAATACACAATGCAGATTCTGATCGAAGCTTCCTGGCCCCGGCGACCTTCTTTTAGAAGCACTGTCTTCCACGTTCCCCACGCTCATAAATTTTAGCCTGGTCATCTCTTTTATAACTGCGCATCGAACACAGAAATAGGAGGTGCCGACGTCGAAGATACCAGAGTCGCTAAGAGGAATTTGATGTCGGTCTATTTGCATATCAATATCGTTGAAGAGGTTGTGCACGGTGGTGAACGAATGCCTGTATCCAGAATGGAGCGGCGTGAGAAAGAGAACGGAGGCGTGGGAGGGGAGTGGTGGAAGGTTCAAAGTCGTGCTTGGCGTTTTTCTTTGGCAGGTTGGCTCGTTTTTGTCACGTCGACTTGCGTGGCATCGCGTCGCGCTGTGGGTTTATGATTTTTGTATTTTTGACAGCGTTCACCTCTCGCCGTGGGGGTATGCGATGATAGGAGAGAGACGTGTGCTCCTTTCGAGAAATTGCCCTCCAGTGTCGGTGATAAGCGCGCCTGTCATATTAGTTTGTCCGGTTTCGTCGTTGTTCGATTGGCCGTCAGATGGCGTCGCGATATCGATAGGGAGAGAGGGAAGTGTGACGTCATTCAACTTGATGGATGAGTCCGGAATGATTTATCTGAAGTTCGCCCATTTGAATCCGATTCACTGAGGCAGTGTAGTCGTGCTTCCATGTTTTGGTATTTACTATGTGATTTTTAAGAATATTTCATTTGGGTCGAATATTTATGGCATTTACAATAATGTTTCATTCTATTCAATAAAATATTGATTTCGGCCGACATATAGAAAGTATAATTATCAAATGTGTTTGTATTTACAAATTCATTTATCAATTACGCTTTCGGTCTTTTTTGTCTTTTTGGTGTATGATATTTTAATCTTGAACGATTTTATTTTTTGATCAGCAAAGATAAATAAAAGTTTAATTTTTAAAAAAATATTTCTTTTTAAGAGCTGTTAACTTCGCACAGATATTTATAACTCCGTGATAGAGTTCTGTACTTGCGATTTTACAGACAAATTTATGAATGCGGTGTAGCTGCTTATTTTTGTTAATAGGGTTTGTAAACATGAGCGTTTTCAGGCATTTCAGTTGTCACATGATATCCAAAAGCAAAGATTCCGGGAAAATCCAGTAAGACTACGTTTTAGAAAACAAATAAAATGTTCAGGTACATGTTTTCTCGAGAAGAAACCCGGTCTGACCGCGTCGCTGTAGTTGTACCGTGTTTCTTTTTTTTTAGCGGAAATATCGGGCTCAGATTTGATGCTCGGACCCGACCCCACGTTATATAGCGTTGTTTGATTGCTCCGCTAGACGGCAATATCGTAATTGGCGCCTTATGGCCGCTCGTCAGTGGAGGGAAGAGATGAGGAGGGGGCCGGGGGGGGGGGAGGACATGTACTTTTTCGCCGCCCGATCTTCGGTCAGCATTTATGAGATCTCTGGGGACGACTTGAAGCGTGGCCCAGCCTCTTCCCTCCTCCTCCCTCCTCCCCCTTCTGCATCACCAAACTGAACCGACCTCCACCAGTGTACCAACGACGTATCGATGGATATGGCCCCGGATCACGTATCCTGCTCGCACTGATTTCTTCCGTATGTGTGTCGCGCCTTAGTCATCGACTTCAGAAATGATAGAGGCCGGATATTATGAACTTATGTATGGCTGTTGTGTTGGTTAGGGAGCTGCTGTTGTCAAATTCGATAATAATTAGCCATCAACAAAAATAATTATAACTTAATTAGTAACTATCTGATAGTTAAACCGAACTACCGAAACGAACTCATCTGTAATATCAAAATCTATATTTTTGCGATTTATTAGAAAACAAATACAGTAGTATTTTTCTGTTAGCCGAACTAATTCGACAAGTTCTAAATTTGAACGAACGCATTTACGTGATGAGCTTTACATCTTTTTTTTTTTAAATGGAATATAGCTGCTTAAATAGTATTTGTTGATGACTGTCAATAATTGTATCATATTTTTAGTTTCTGGAGATCTTCGTTTGATATTTTTTATATTAATTTGTGTTGCTATTCACGAGTCATTCCTGCTATTCATGGTCTGATTGAATATGCAACGAATTGCAGCGGACGCTCGGGAGCACAACAAAATAACATTTGGAGATCAGCTTTTCGGTGTCACGACCCGCACTTGTGGTCGGCCTCAGCGATCAATACAGTGCATGGTGTCACTCCACAATCACGGCCCCACTCTCTAAGGCCGAGCCGAGGCGTGCAAGCTCGTTGGTCGCGCCTTCGTCGTGCGAGATAAGAGATTGATCGAAATTTGAAATTACTTCAGTTTTATAGTCGCGACTAAATCTCCCAGATTTCGTTGTTGTCGTGAAACTAATGTAAAAAGGAAACCGGTTGGTTGAGTGCCCGGGACTCGAGACGTGCGTCGAACCGTCGGTCCCGAGGTTTGCACTTGAGAAAACTCATCTCGTTTTCTCGGTCGACGTTGGCGAGGGCAGTTCTTCATTGATCTGACCTGCGATTGGACAGCGACTGTTTCTCTCTTCTTTTTATCTCGCAGAATAAACAACCGGGTCAGGTTGCAAAAAATCTCAACCCCAGGACTTTCTATAATTCAATGAACAACGTTTGCAGCCGGGTTGCCTCAGACTATGAAAAGTTAGGGATCAGGACGAGCGAAACTTTCAGACACAACCTTTTTTTAAAATGTGATTGAACTTTCTTTGTCTGGCCGTAATAAAAATCGGAATCAAATCTGGTATTTCGGACAAGCCTAGTTTGTTAATTATTTTTTTTAACCCAGTCAAAGCCCAATCATTTATACCCAATCATTCCAATCATTATCCCTTATCACATCACAGCCCAATCATTATCCATTATACAAAATGAAAATAATATAAATTGATACCGAAATTGCCGAAACTAAGCCGACGAGTCGAAAGTACGACTCGTCGTGGCGCAGTTGGTTAATCGACGGACTGTGGTTCGGCGGTCCCGGGTTCGATTCCCGGCGCGGGCTCTCGATTATTCGATCCCGGGGTACTGGTGAAAATGTACTCTCACATAGTGCCTAAGCACTGAGAGGGGTACAGAATCTTCCTGTTGTGTTATACACTTTAGTGAACACACTTCTCACAAAAAATAATAAAAAACTTTAATTCTATAAAAAAAGAATAGCTATTTTATACCTCAATGATGGGTTTTCATCATTGTTATCTATTGTATTTTCTTAACAACGAACTGCCAATAATTTTATGAGTTTGTAGCTGTGATAAAAAATGTCGATATCAGAGTTCGTATCTGTCGGTATAGGTATTTTAAAAGGTATCATCTGCCCTTCTCTGAAATAATTTCGCTTTTGTGGTTAGTGGTACCAAGAGGGGCTACAGAAACGAATGTAGTGCAGCGACTACAGTGATGGAAAATAATAAAAAATATATATCATTTTTGATGGGACATGCTGTTTTTGTTGCTACAGAGGAATTGCTTTTGTAATTGATGCTAGATTTCTAATTTTCTGATAATATACTGATACTATTTTGGACGCATAGACAGTCTTTCCCCGTTGTACATCTATTTATTCAGCTATATTACTAATTCTTGGAATTTGTCTTCTCTTTCACATACATGTACTTATACAGCTATGGTGAAATGATTTTTCCTTTGAAATTTATAATTTATGTAGGAGACTCGATCCATTAAGTTAAAAATGTTCGTGGTTTCACAGAAACCATTGATGTCTTGTTTAGGATAATTATTTGTTTGATAAAGTAAGGTAAATAGGTGTACAACTCGTTCAAGATATCAAATATTGCTTTTAGGAATATATTTCATTAATGTTTGCGGATATCCATCAATCAGCTGTTATGTTACTACCTTAGGAAATGAAATATTCGGAATCTGGAGCTATAGAAGACGCAATCCGTGTTGCTTTACAGCGTAGCATGTTAACAATTTCTCGATGTTTGAGCATTAAAGTTGAGTTTAAAGTAAAATGGATGTTGTTGAGTTTAAAACTACACCGAATGACAACACGGAATGGAATATTTTTTTTATTCCCCGTCCCTCTCCTAATACGTTACTGTACATAGATACCATTAATTCCGATAAAATTTTTATCATGAGAATACATCTTCATTAGAATTCCACTTACGTCGTTACGCTAAATGTTAAATTAAATTAATGCAATTAATTGTGACTCAATTATATCCACTTTTATTATTTTATTTATTTCACTACAATTATAGCATATTTCAATATTAATTTTTCTGTTGCCTCCATGGTATTAACGTATCTGTTCTAAAATTTAGCGGCGTTCATTTCAATATTTAGTGACGATTGTGGCGCCTCCTCTAAAGATGTTGGTGGCTCCATGGCTGTAGCGTGTACTGTTTTCTGTTTTTCTCTGTAGTCGTCTATCTATCTCTTCGCTCATTATATTGAAGAGCGTCTTTGGTGGTCTTCTTTCTCACTGGGCTTCATCCTGAGTCCTTGTGACTACATGAACAAGTATTCTTAAACCCCTTTTTAAAAAATCATCAAATTGGACGTGGGAAGTGATCTACGACCAACGACGAAAGTGTTTTGAACGATGTGGAAATGAAAATTAGATCCTATCATGCTGGATATGATTCTTATTTTAGTGATTTTCTGTGCGCTTCACGAATTCTGTTTTTATCGGTTTTAAAGATAATCGGGCCACGTCATTCTCCTGGCTTTGATTCTCGTTCTTTATGGTTGCCATCTTTTAATCCTGATCCATGTCGCACTCGATTTGAATGTCTGGTCTCAGGCGGATGTCGAGAGAGCACAAGCTGTCTCACCCGGATATAGAAAGCCGGCAATGAATTTTTAGGTTTAGAGCAATTCTAGCGTGTGATATAGGACGTGAAAAAAATACTTTCCACGACGTAATGGAAACGTGGAGGCTATTTTCGGATGGCAAGGCGGCAACTGGAGGTCTATAGTCCCCATATATCTACTCGATACAAGCGGGACCCATAGTCTTTTTTTTCTCTTTCTCCGTCTTCCTGCCCAACTCTATTCCCAGGTCGAGTATTAGACGCGCGAAATCTGCTGGAAATTTCGAGTTATTTGGCCGGCGCCTTCGTATATACTGGTACATGTATATGGGCGGCTTCGTTTGCTTACTCTCACGGCTGTGGCCTCCTGTAACCCTTCATCTCTAGACAAGAGCAGGAAAATATTTTGTGAGTGAACAAGAAAGAGTGATGGAGTCAGAGGACGAGGCCTTGCTCTGGCGAAGGGTCAAAATAGTTCTAATAATTCTGTGTGTTTTTATTGGCATTTCATAGCTTCTAAATTCTCAAATATCAATATGTTATAGGTTTTCACAGATTGTTAAATTTGGACTTTGTATATAAATGTCGATTAATTTCAATTTTTCTGATGTCTTGGCCACAACCACAAATTCAAGTGCTCGTTATCGGTGCACCTAGGCACAACTGATGGAGGGGGGGTAAGATTACATATTTGTGAGAGGGCGAAGAGATCAAAGTTTCATCTTGCGTCAAGAATTCCACCTATGGAGTTAAGGAATTTCTTTGATTCATTAGAACTGTTTATTTCTCATGAAATTGCGTCATGTTATTGGTTCTTCAACGAAAGCAGCGTATCAGATTTTATAAGCACAATCTTTTATATTGGATATAAAATACTAGATCACCTTTAAACCGTCATTTTCTTAATAAATGAAAATGCTCGGTTGGTGCCCTGGTCTTAGTAGGATACGTCAGCCCCATAATAGTGCGAAAGTGTAAGCACAGAAGTATAGGACCAAAGTCATCATAGCGACTCTTTATTCTGCATGGAAATTAAATTTTTGCCAAGTAACTGCGGCTGCATCTGCACATATAGGCAAGTCACTATCTTTGCATTCTCCAGCACCATCTACACTCGGCGTCTTTAAATGGATTAAGGCAATAGTAAAAGTACATTTGTATGTTGTGTACAGAGCAGAGTGCCGCCGCTTCCAAAGTGAGTCTAACATTACCACGGCACACTTCCTGTACAAAGTATCGGCGCCCGAAATTCAATTACTGACAAAAGAAGTTAAATTCATATTATTGTTTAGTTTGCAAACCTATGTGCAGGCGAAGTGTCTAAACTCCAAATTAAGTGTTATGCGATAACATATTTATTTTGACTACAATGTACACCAGAAGACATAAAAATTTCTCAGTCTTTATTAGAATAATAGAGAAATTTGAAGCGTGGTATTTAGTTAGTAAATTTTATATTATAAAACAATAGGACACCCGAACGGCTTAATGAAATTGAAAAAAATTTCATCTCTTGATAATAATACATCACCATAGTTGGCTAGCGTCCCATTTTCAGATCTCGATTTTGAATATTTCACAATAAAATAACCGTTCACAAAATCATCCTTCTAATCTCCAATTCGCCAAAATTTGGCGTCACCACATCGAACGCCTGACGTTGTCGATTTCACGTGACAATAAATTTAGCACACCAGATTACAATTACAACCACATACCAATATTTATCAGAATAATATTTTCAATATAAAAACGAAATAAACTAAAATAACATTATTAAAAAATAAAATTAATCAAATTGATATTTTTAAAAACGATAATTTCTCGATTTGATATTTTAATTGTCAAATGTTTAGAAATCTCAATTTTTTTTAATACCTGACCACATCAAACGCATGACGTTGTCAATTTCACGTGATAATTCGAATTTTTCACACGCACACCAGATTACAATTCCAACCTTATACATTTCTATTTACCGGAATAATATTTTCAATATAAAAACCAAAAAAAATATAAAAAAATGTTAACGTTTGCGTTTATCGTGTGTTATCGCGTAAACATAAAATATCCTTTAAAATAAAATCTAAACAATTTATTTGCATTGATGGTTGCTTTTAACTCAAGCGAAGCCGGGTAACCTAGTAAATAAATAAACCAAAAAAGTAAAAACAATTTTCAAACAAGGTAAAACTTTGATACAATAATTCATTGATTGTTGATTCCGATTCAGCACCGTTTAGAAGAGCGAAGCGACGAACTCAAGATAATGACAATATTGTACATGTCCATGCACATAACTGCTAAAAGTTTCCTACCAGTGCTTCTAACATGGATACGCATGCTCATCCGCCTAATTAATAGAGCCCCCTTAATGCGTATGTCTGAAGTGATCTCTACGCGTACTACTTAGCACTCTCCTTTCTCTGTTGTCACTTCAGGTTTTGCAGATAAGAGCGTTGTCACGTCAGATGACGTGGACAGACGTTCCAGCTGCACTCTCTCGCCGCCTCTGTCTGCCTCTATGTGGTGCCGGATTCTGTCATATTGCCCCCCGGTCTAATTCTCTGTGTTGCGTTATCTGGATGCTGCATCACTGGCGGCGGCGGCGGCAACGGTGGTGGTGGTGGTGGCGCTACACCCGTGCAACAACAGAGCTGCGACGAGATGTTAAAACTGACGTTTTAATTCCGGAAGGCGTTTGTAGTTTGTTGGGGCGAGTACGGGGGACACCAACCTCTAAGGCTCTTGCGGTAACACGGCGCGCTGAGCGAGTGCCAAGATTCCATTAAAATTATATCATGCAGAATGCGCCCTGTTCGGGCTCGCGAAAGTGGTCCTCGATTTTCTGAACGGGACGACAACTAAACTGTTTGTTAAGAAGGTGCGTCGGTGATTGCTCAGCTTATAAACCCCCAGGTGGGCGACCTGGACATTTTGCCTAACTTAGGCTGCCTAGGAAAGGGATCTTTAACTTCCGGCGATATCGTACAGGTACGGTTCATGATTTTACTTCTATTCCGAAAGGCGTGTGAAGGCATTTCTCTCGCCCGAAAAATTCCGAAGGTGTCTGCCGGAATCGAAAACCGTGATCACAGGTTTTTGAGAACACGCTACCTTTCGACCACTAGACACCTCTAAGCGGGACGATAACCCTAACCGAGATTCAAATCCGTATGTAATAATTTGTTTGAATTTTATTTAAATTTGATATATGTTGTACCCCAAGTTCAATTTCGTGTTTAATAGAATTTAAAAAAATTAGCACAATTAAAATTGAGATGAAGGAATTGTCATTCGAGAGCCCAAACAGCCGTCTGAGCTAACCTATTGATGCCGGGGGACATTCCATGTTGGCGGATGTCGCCTCTCGTCTCGATTTCCTTAATAGCAGCGCTGATGACAAGGGCTGCCCTTTGTAATCAAGCAATCAGTGCGAGCATTTTGCTTTGCGGAGAAGCAAACGTTTGTCTACCGGTTTCAGTCGGCATTAATATCTCACTAGACTCTGAGATTCTCAATTGTCCGCATGGAGCGCCATATTCGTTGGTGCAACTGGTCTTGTCGACCCGTGGCCTACTCAGGACGAGTCAATTGGGGTGAGACGAGGGTGTTGGGGGGTGAAGTGTTGTCGGGAGATAGGTTGAGGTCCAACTATGCACGCGATCTACAGTATTTGACGAACTTGTGACTGCTCTTGGCACCGCGATTTTCTATTCGCTCGGGCAACATGTTCTGACGGTTCCTCGTTTACGTGACCTTTCTTTGGCCTGCATCAGTCTCGCAATCCAAGTTGTCATTCTGCTAAGAACGGTCGCAGCCTGCAAGCGTAATTCCTTAGCACATGAAATCTTAGACTGGTTTTGCATTTTAGGCCACCAAATCATATGCCATACGTATAATATGTACGTTGTATTTTTTATGTAGTTCGTTTTCCAAATTTGCTAATTAGTAGGTGTAAAATGCCTTGTGTATAAAATAACTCGTTGGAAATCTATATACCTAATCAATTTTTAAAGAATGTTCTATTGTTCAATACTGTCTCGGGCACTCGAAAATTTCGATCTTGGGGGAACTTGACGGGTCCCTCGTATGGTGCCTTAGCACCATGAGGGGTACAGAACGCCTGTAGTGCGGTTGACTACAGTTGATTGGAACAAAAAATAATAATAGAAAGGGCGAACAATATGCAATGGCGCTTTTGGTGCATGGTTGACTGGATAGTCATTCTAATACTGATTCCATAAATGCCTTCTTGGAAGCCCGATAACAGTCGAACTATCGAGTCTGTAATTTACATTTACGAATCTCTCGACAGTCTTCAGCATTCCAAGAAGTCAGAACAGTCTGAAATTGTTACCTCGGCGGTATCGATGCGCCACCAGCGGTGACATTTTGAAACTAATTGTAGATGACACACGCGCGCAATGCGATTTCAAGTTTCTCTGGATTCGCGAATGGAGCGCTCGGAGGCGCCCATTTTCGGCGCCGCATGCACCGAGCTCTCTCCGTTCCACTTTGCGGATGACGAAGTGGTCCCAGGAGTTTCGACAGCCCCTTCCCAAGCTAGTCACTACTAATGCAAACATTTGCGTCGTAATTTCGGATACGCGCGCGCACGAATGTTGCTGTGGTCGACATGCGTGTAACCATCTTTTGGGAGCATGCGCTGCGCTTACATATGCGGTGACATTGTACCGTGTATGGCTCGTTCGGCGAAATGAGTTTTGTTAAAAAAAAAAAAAAAAAAGAAGAAAGTCCGACATTCGCCGGCGATGAATTATTGTGCTCGGCTTTTGCATACGAATCTTAAGTAATTTACTTGAGTGTTTGTACAGTGCTGTGGTTGTACGCTAGTTTCCAAAATTCATTTGATGCGATGGAGCGCGATTTGCGTGACGTTTGCGTGTGCAACTGGCTCGTTATTAAAGCTCGAATGTTGTCGAAATGGGGGATTTTGGGCGTAGGTGTATCTTGTCCTGGGACCCCGTGTTTACAATATGTGCGCTTGAAAATATCCGCCTATGAAAGAAATGATCCACGAAGAGTTTTGGTGGACCGTGGGACTTTAATAATGTGTCATTTCCAGCTCCATTTTGAAAAAGTGGCGTCGTTCGAACATTGTTATTTTTTCTCGATTTTCGGATCCATTTCCATGAAGTCTGGAATAATATCTAAAAATGCAATGGCATTTTTGGCTTGGGTCTCAGAAGGATACGATGTATGGTTTTTCAAAGCGCTCCTTGCCAAATCTTGCCATCTTTCTCTTATAGCTAGTTTGTTTGCTCACAGCCACTATTAATGCTTTGATTCGAAATGTTATTGGTTTTCATAATAGGAAGGGAATGACGGCGTTCTGTGTGCTTTTGCTATGAATAGAATATAATCATAATAATCATCGCTAGAATCAATCAAGCCAACGTTACTGTTTCACTTTAAGTCGGGTTCAGTGGTTTTTGAACTTTTTGTTCGAAACGTTCGCATTAGAAAATTATTTTCTTAACGGAACATTGGCATTGTTCTATTTGATTAAAGTTTTGTGACCACTGTGCAAATTTACCGCTATTCTAGATTTTGATTTACGCCTGTCGAGTTGGGCTATAAATTCAAGCAAAGATTATTGTAATGGATCTCAGCGAAATTGGCTGCCACTTACGTACCGGTACCAAAATTAATTCATAAGCTTATCAGGCAGTGTTTAGTTATGTTATTCATGCAATCGTTTTTTTAAATGAGTGTGCATGAGGCTGGTTCAGAGGCGCCGATTAATTATTAAATGTGTTTAACCTGCGATTACAAATGGTCACGAAAAATCATTGAGTGAAAGAAAACACCTGTATCGTCAATCGCACATCAGTTGGCGCTACTCGATTGCTCGTAATTAATTTCGAATGTGGCTCACGTCGTATTCATTAGCCTTGTTTACTACACAGTCGGATTACAATATCGGTCGGAGTAAAAGCAATGTGCCGCGATTAAATTAGCATGCATGATTTATGCATTGTAATGCAATTTTTTCTTTCTTCCAAAAAGTGGTCGTGCACATGTGTGGACAATTGCGCCGGCTTTCTTTTCGTGTCGAGTAGAAATTGGAAACGCACAGGTGGACCGAGCTCGATGCTGGATCCACATTTGCAATCCATGCAACCCCGTTGCGAGCAACCGTTTGTATGACAATAGAGCTGGGCATTTTCTGTGCTCAGCGCTGTTCGCCAATTTTCATTAGACTCCGTTTTAGCATTTGCGTCGATCGAGTGTACGTTGGTAAACACATTCTTTTCTTTATTGTATGTCGATTCTCATCTCATTATTCTAATCTCGAATTTCTATTATCTTTTCTTCGTCCCCCATAATTCGATGATTAAGTGGATGCGGCGGCCTATTTTTATTTTCTGAAACAAGAATATCCATCCATCTGTTGGAAGTTCACTGCAACCCAGCTCACCGTGCAACCTTATCGCTAGATGTCGTTGGAGGCTTCTCGAATATCGATAGTGAAAATGTGTTATCTTGAACTTATCCAAATAAGATAATGGACTAGCTGCTCTTAAAACGACCAAGACGAGATTCTTATTAATTTAAAACAAGACAAGGTTAATTTTGGAAATCGTTAAATTGTCTTATATACTTGTGGCTATCTCATATTAAAACAATGTAAATTGAGAATTGGTTTCATTTGCCGCGTTCATTTTGAATTATTAATTATTTTTTACTTGTGATATTCTTTTTTTAGTTATTTTTTATTTGAAAAATAAATAATTTATCAATTCTCATTTTGATAAAGACTTCGATAAAACTCTTGGTCAAAGACAATATAGTCTTTTTCAAAAGAAAAAATGAAAAATATCTTTGCAACAGAATATATATTGACTACGACAAATTAGAATAACAGTTGATTCATCTTTCCATTTATCTGTTTCTTGGAATTCCATATACGGTACTTGTCTGTTAGTTCAATGACGAGGTTGTCTTTCGTTGTATGGTTTGCCTTCCTCAGGAAAGGTAATTTGTTTTCGTGCGAGGAATCTGGGCGGCCGCCATATTAAGTTTCATGAATAATTTTCTCGGGCATCCTTATTACATGAGCGTATACAGACTGTATATGGCTGCGGCTGGGGGCCATTCAGAACCAATTCCTTTTTTTCTGATGCAGACATTTAAGGCCTGCAGTAGTTTTGCTGCTGTCATGCCATTTCCGGGAATTTTGGGGTTTCTCTAACCGTTTTTCACTATCCTATTTTTTAATGTTAACTTCTAAGCAATTAATTATTGTTAGACACAGGTTTTCATAACCTTCTCGCGTAACCGAAATGTAATGTATACAATTTTCATTACCAAGTAACGATGGGATTCGTCGAAAAATCTCTTTTAAAAGTCACGATAATTTAGATGGGAAATTAGTTTTTTGTTGTATGTTTGCCTATACGCTAAGATTTTATTTTTTATATAAATTGGTTTTCAGTTAGAAGTAGTAGATTTATGGCTTTGCATATCATATTTTGTAATACAGTCGACGATATATTAATATGTCAATAATGTTATAAATACTTTTTAATTGACCGATTTCTATGAAATATTTTCCTGTAATTGTTCAACGAATGCACCGAATAATTAGATACTTGACGCTGCACGTTGACGTATTTGTATTTGTAAAATGTGCAGTTTCCATTTCACCAAAAAATGCACACTTTAATGAGATTTCTTTCAAATTGGTACGAATGGTGGCCGCTATGTGTTTGTATCGCGCAGTTCGGACGTGGAAATCCTGAGTGTCTGACAGCGTCAAATCAGCGTCAAATTAATTTTGATTAAAAGTGGCCAGTGATGGTGAGGGCGCTCACAATATGCACCTTAGTTACGATTGGAGCTCAATACACGACGTCAGTGCCCCGTGACCTACTCGCAGTGAATTAATTTGGCCGATGGTGCTGGCACGAGCCATTCGGCTAACAGGAGGTGTCTGAGCGACCTTCCACTTTTTGTTTTCAAATACCATTGCAATGGGCGCAAATGGGGCAAAAGAAATGAGCGCGTCAACAAATTTGTGTGTGGAGTTAAGAATTGATAGAATGGTCTTGCACGCATTCAACCATTATAAAGGAATGTCCTTGCTCGCTAGACCTCACTCTAGACCGATATCTGGCCTGCATTTTCATAACATCCGAGTTGCACCAGACTTGGAATTCGTTACACAATTAAAATGGCGGCAACTTCGGTTGAAACAAGAATTAACGTAAGTGCGTGGATGTTTGAATTATCTGGACAAGCCCTTAATCATGTCTAGCAAGTTGGGCATTGTTATTTGTTTTGGAGATAGAGCATTAAAGTAGGCGTTCGCTTCGAATATGTCGAAGAGATGTCACTCTATGCGAGACATACAGTACATATTAGTGCGTGATATTTATTTGTCGGATCCATGTTTGCAGTCTCCAGCAGCAAACAACGGATTTTTTGTTTGGACTTTCCTAGCTCGCTCATCACTTCCTTGATTGGCGTTTCATTCGCTCCGCATGGATTCGTCATTACTCCAACATGGGCGCTTTTTTCGCCAGCACAATAAACAAACCGCAAACCCCATATATCATAAGCCGAGTGCAATTCTATGTCTGGGGTCAGAAAATAACCTTAATTGATCTAGCCATGTGGTTAACTAATTAATGAACTTGTTCCAAACTAATTCCCGTTTATTTATTGGATATTTGAATGCACTCCTACAATTAAATGTTCTGTTTCGAATTATGAAAATAAGGTATCTGGATGTCTATATGTATTATTTTGATTTCTTGCAGACAATGAGGAACTCGCCGAGGTCCATGCCGACATGTCCTCGCGATCCGAGAAGGAATTTGAGTTCAAAAAGTTCGTCGTAAGGTAGGATAAATCACTTTTCAGCTGCACTTCGAATTTGACGATTTTGTTTCTACTGTGTATGATGATGAAATTGCAAAGGTCTCGCGACTTATTCTGAGATCCCTTGCGGTGATCTATTGGCGGGACACGACATATTTCGAGGTTGGGTGACATATTCTCGTCTTAATTGTTTGAGCCCGTCGGCTGACGCACCAACTTCCAAATTACCGTTGCCCCCAACTTTTTCTCTTTTCTTCTCCAACTCCTAATCTTCTTTGAGCAGCCAAATCATTTTCCCGACAACTTCTTTGCCTCACCCCTCTCTCTTCCACCACCATTCCACCCTTCCCCCTTCTTCACCCCTCCCTCTCATCAGCCAAGTCGACAACTTCTCATTTCCCTGAATAGACATCGTATAGTCGCACGTTGGCAACCGGAGAAGCATTTCATTGAGTCGCTTATGAGTAATTGCCGCTGCGCCATTCAATGAACTAATGATTGGCGATGGTGTCTCCCCCTATCGACCCCCTCCCCAAAACCAGTCACCTCACACCAGTTCCACCACTCTCCCTCTCTTTTCCTTTCACCTCGACCCCCCCTGTATCCAGCATCCTCTTTCTTCCTGCGCAGAGCGTGGGTGTATTTACAATTCATACTGCGACCAGCGTCCATAAACTATGATGCAAAAACGAACTGAACTAGAAAGACATTTTTGTGAAGAAAATTCTGCATTCTAATTGGCATTTTTTGTTTTTGAACACGCGTATGTGCTCAGAAGAAGATTCCGCAAGTAACAAAAATTTGATGGCCTTCGTTTTGTGTAATCTGTTAAACTTCACATGAATTGTTTTCTAGCTTGTCCACTGAAAGTATGGAACGACAGTTAAACAATTTTTGTTGAAGCTAATTCGTGTTAAAGCACTTGCGGTCATGTGACATTCCATTGACTACAGTCCCATCCATGGTTCGACGCCACCTACCTATTGAGAACACTTTATACCATCTGATGGCTGTTCTGATTTTCGTTGTTTTCCAACGAGGAAACATTTTGCATTAGTGCTCGCCAAGATGGTGCTCGAGCAAAATTGGAAGGACACGAATCTTATTAAGGAGTGTCTGATTAATCAATATCAACTTTTGACAAATGTCGTTATGAGCTTTTCTTTTGAAAGATTTGCGGCGGGACTCTTGAGGATCAAGTTGATGTGAGGGAGATGACGCAAGTGTTGAGGGGGGTTGTAGATGGTTGGGGGCAGGGAGGGGTTGTGGGTGGATGATGGGTAGGGGTGTGGGGAGGGAGGTCGGCGTGTCATTTGGTGTCAGGCATCATTGCGTCTCCTCGCGTTCATCGTCGACATCTTCACGTCTCACTTCTCTCGTTCGCTCTCTCCGCTTATTATGTTCTATCGCCTGACTTTGGGGCGAGGCGGGCTTCACAACAGTGCTGTCAGACTGGTGGCGGGGAATTGTGGGACCGGTATAGGGAAATGCCAGCAAAAAGGTGTGTCCCTGTACTTTAATGGCGCTGGAATTCGGATATGCGAGTGCCATGATGGCTGGGCTGGGCAGCGTTGCGCGGGTTGCGTGCCAAATTGTCGCCTTGGCAACAACGATTTTCAACTCATAAGATGTTTCAAAAATTCAACATTTTAATCGGGATTCTATTTTGTGTAAACTGTGGAAGTGGAAATTTTCAAGTCTCGAAGCGTGTCTACTAACCATCACTTTAAGGATGTGGGAATAATTAGATATTCTCTTCAATGGAATGGTTTTCTTATTTAGTGACGCTGATGTGAATTAGGGACGTTTTATGATCAAGAGCAGGTTCAGTTCATAAAGATTAGATAAGTTATAAAAATGGTTTTAATTATGCTATTTTTTTTTAAAGAAATCTTGTGAGTGCTTTAATTGCTCTCAGTTAGGGATCTTCGATGCTGATTCGATTCTTTCACCAATTGATTACATGTTTAATCTGATTTTGCCATCTGGTATTTTCCCTTGTTCACTGGTTATCACTGGAGAGAAATTCCTACGCACGCCTTCCTTCGGAATGGAAGTAAAGCCGTGGGAGCCGTGCCTGTACGATGTCAGGTAC
>JAQGBY010004687.1:0-16073 GCA_034698785.1 Mycogona germanica | reverse complement strand
CGGAATAATATTTTCAATATAAAAATAAAATAAAATAACAATATTAAAAAACATCAAATAATCAAATAGATATTTTTTAAATGATTATTTTTCAATTTAACATAATAAAAGTCAAACGATTGAAAATCCAAATTTTTAAATATAAAAAAAGACATGTTAAGGCACCACTGCATGACGTTATTGTATTGGTATTGTAACGTTTGCGTTTGTCTTGTGTTATCGTGTAAACGTAAAATAGGCGGTAAATTTAAACAATAAATTTTTTATTTCATTTTTGGTTACTGTAACCCCAGGCAAAGCCGGATGACCTCCTAGTTTTCCATTTAAAAAAAATGATGGAGTGAAGTCAAGTGTTGAGGAGGCAAGCCTGAGGAGGATAACCGAGTACAGAGAAGAGGGTAAAAAAATGAGAGCACGGGTAGCAGGGAGCAACAACAACAGAGACAAGACGTGTCGAATTCGCCGTCAATTCGTCATCACCCTCCGCCATATTGAAAAGTGTATTGTTATAAACACGCGTGTCGAGGTTGAAATTAAACGCGCCAACGTGTGTGTGTTGGCTGCGACGAAAGTTGACACAATCCTTCGCGCCCCAACACACACGTATGCATATATCTATACACAGTATGTATATAACCCTACACAGCCAGCAGCCATACACACATCACACACACACACACACACACACACGTAGTACGTGCTAGCTGGCTCAGGATTGGAGGAGGGATAACCAACGTCATCGCTTTCCCCCAGGCGTTTCGATTGGTGTCATTAATCATTATGGGAGAGCACTTTTGTCACCAGGAACGATCTTCGGGAAACACTGGCGAACCCTCCCCCACCATCCCCAACCCCACCCCCATACACACACACACTGCCAAACCGTGCTCATCTGCGCCCATCACCTTCATCTCACATCAAGATCTTGCTACGTTTACCTATCACCACCTCCTTCCATCTTCTGATATCGTCATTCAATTATTCCTAACAGGAATAGGCATTTTATGGGTGGAGAAGTGACTTATCAGCTATTTATGTTCTTCAGTTTTTGGCGCCTGTTTTGTTTTTTGCAATGTACTATGTGCTTCCAGAGTGGATTGAAAGTGACTAGCACTTAATTATCAAAAATCTAGCTACGTTAGCAACACACTCCCTTCCTTCTCGGTAAATTCATTTGATGTTTATCATCAGGAACTGAAATCGTTTAGCGAATCAAGTAGAGGACGAATGTACAATAAAAATGGAATCTTATTTAAGTGACGATTATTCGTCTCATTTGATACCAAATGTCTGGCGTTTCATTTCATGTCCCAGGGTGCGCCACATTTAAAAAAAGGAGACACCTTAATCTTCTCAATGATTTAATACCTTAACAACGATTTAAAACATAAAAATTCTGTTGATGAACATGGCGCCCACCCACAGTGGAAAAATAGAATCTCATATTAGTGACGAATATTCGTCTCATATGATACCAAATGTGACGTCTGACGTCTGGCCAGGGTACGAAAATTCAAGCTGTAGTTTTCTCGAAATTCAACCATTTTTTGGAAATTTAATCCAAAAGCAATTACACTTAATCAAAATTGCAGCGACATCTTCGAGACAATGACACATTTTAAAAAAGAAGATGGTGGTCCCATGTTTTAAATCCTTAAGATCTTTTTGTTTAAAAAATGTTTCACTTATCTGTAAAACAATTGTCTGATCATTTTGTGTTGAGTTTGAAAAAGAAGTTCGATCCGTACGTACGTTCTCCTGACCGAATTGCTCTGAAGATGATGGCGGGTGAGGACGGCCGAAGTGGTGACGGGGGAGGGGGGCATCGTGATGGATCCGCTGGAATTCCCTTCACGGAAAGCCATCCCGATGCCCGTCCTCCTAAGAGAAGATTTGGCCCCGAGCGATTGCCGGGGCTGTGAACCTGCAGTGAAGGAGAGCGCGTCAGCGAGATGTTCCTTCGCCGAGATCCTCCGCTGAAACTCGCCTCATATGTGCCATGTCATCAATATAGTCATCGTCTTTGGACGTCTTGAAGGAAACGCAGACAAGGCCAGGCGACGCGCCAGAGCCAAGCGAGGCGTGGATCCATCTAAGATTGATCCCCCATTTTTCGTTAATTTGGGCGCGGCGCTCGTGGTGACGTCATCGCAGCATCAGCAGCAACGTCTTATTCAATAAAAAACAAGGCGTCGTTACGACACGCGAACCAATTTAAACGCGTTACTTTACATGAATTGATGATTTCGCTATTGATGTTTTAGGTTGTGGGCTTCAATCTTATAAAAAAATAAGTAATCTGATGATCCTTGCGCAGTATTGTTCCCAGTTCGTCTTTGTCTTTGGGTTCGGAGGGTTGCTGGTTCGAATCCGTAAACCTGTCTCGCACAATCAGATGACCAAACTTTATAGCTGAGACGCTGGTGTGCTGCTCCAGCCGCAATCAATTACAAAAGTACTAGATAACAAGTTCGTTTAGTGCAAGAAATACATGTAGAAGACGATTTGGGGAACCTAAAAGACAGACTTCAAGGATGTCATCATTCGACGAAAAGATGATCTTTCGTAATCATTTCACATCCTCTGCAGTGACTATGGGCTTAATTTATTTTTGTTGACATAGGGGAAGTGGAACTGGCTTAAACAGACGTTAAACCTCGTTGGCAATAGGCAGGCAGTTTGATTATAATTGGACAGATTGCTAACAATACATCACCAGTAAACGACATTGACTTCTCGCCAGAGGTCAAATTTTCTCGTTAGTCCCTGTCGCGATGTTGTTCTTAACGTCAATCCAGGGATTGTACATGTATGTAGCATCGTTTCGTCGAAGAAAACGGGATCTTTTAAAAGCAAAAGTGAACTGGATAGTGGATAGAAGAAAAGAATGGAATAAAAAAACCAGACGAACATCTACATGTACATGTATATGTATAGAGAAAAGGCGACCAGCAAAATATACAAAGACCCCTGTGTGCACGGTCACAAAAAATGCGGCTCTTGTTCTTCTGATACAAGTTTACCGTAAAGTACGGCGCAATAGTCTCAGGCAAAATACAAAGCGATCAGGGAAGTTGGACAATGTAACGAAATCACAATGACATCCCATGCAAAGTCGAATTACGTGTGTGACGTCACGCACTCTTTCCTACACCAACAAGAACTTAATTCATACCTCTCAGTGCCAGTAGCCAAATGCCAGTAGATGGCGTGACGTATCTGTAAAATTTCATTTCCGCCCCATTCTCACCATGAGGCCAAGACTTGATCACGATCCTAACTCGATCGTCCGGCGAGGACTCTGTTATTTTTATATATTGAATTCTTATCTCATGAACGCGACAACATAAACAGTTGTAAAAGTTGAAATGGTCTTGGAATTTGCGGCGCTGCGTTGCGCCGTTGATGGTCTAACGAATCACAAACCGGAAATACTAACTTTTATTTGAAGTATTAGATAATTTACTAAGTTGATAATGAGTAAAAGCATAAATTAATAACTTTTTGTAATCTACTGTGGTGTAACTCGATTTTCTTTTACTGTTTGAGTTGTGGGATCTTGCAATCTTAACATGTAACGCAACATCAACAACTTGTGCTAAAGGCAGCACAAGTTGAGTTAGTAAACGGAACCGTATTATAGCATTACTATATGATGAAATACTGTGCCTCAATTGAGAGTAATTAACAGTTATCGAATGCACGGAACCGGATCACCTGCAAAATGCGACGGTGTCCCGGACTCGATTCGCGGAATTGAATCCCGGGGAACTTGGTAACAAAAAACATACCCTGTTATTCGGATTATACGCTGAAATTGACGGTATAGAGCTGTGGAGAAAGGATATGAGCTAGAAGCTAGCAATAGCCGAAAAGCCGACGAAACAATTGACTCGTTTGTGTAGATGAAAACAAGCCGGGCTCGTCGCATTTTTCTCTTCGCTCGCGCGAGTTGCAAACGCCCAAAAAATAAAGCGTCTCTCAATTTTCCTTCTTTTTGCATCCACGGTCCTTTTAGGTTCCATTTTTTTCTTCTTCTTTCTTATATTATGTTCTCGTATAGAACACGTATATGGAGAAACGTGCTGTGGAAGCTTAGCGTTTTCTCCGACTCACTTTTTCGTCCGCCCACTTTTTTTCACTTAAGTGAGGAAACAACAAACAACAGATCTCGCTGAATACGCGCGAGCCACAAATCTCTTTTGTGTCTCAGACTTGGTGCCTCCATCTTCTTCTTCTTCGTCTCAGCCTCCTCCCCTATATTTCTGGTAATTACATTAAACAAGGAAGGCGACGCATGCCTCCGGAGTTTACTGTAATGAGCATATTATCGCGACAGTGTAGTCACGTTGCAGACGCCTAGCGGCAACGACATGAAACTACACGTAGTGGCCAAGAAGGTGGTGAGACTGGAGTAAAGGAAAAGGATTCGCTTAATAGTTAGGGGTCTCTCCTGTGGCATAATGGGACTCAATTCCCGGCTTAGATTTTCGGAACTTTTCGGGCGAGAGACGCCTTCCTTCGGAATTACGTAACGTCGTGGTAAAGTCCGTTAGTTATCAGGAATACGTTAAAGATAACTACCTAGGTCTCGAGCCTAGGCTTGGCACAATCGTCATCTTAGGTCGTCGTCTGGGAGAGGGGTTTTAGGGTGGGAACGTATGTGTATCAACTCGATTTAAAAAAAAAAACATTTTACAACTCTTATTTAATTTGTTCAGACTTCTTTCTTTTTTTCTTAATCTGCTTCCAGTTGTCTTGTGTTTTTTTCTTGCTGACTTACGAGTTTGTTTGCGCATAGATGACCGCATGAGAGCAAACAGAGTTGTTAAACAGAGTAACATCCTCGTAAGACTTGTGGTAGGAACAGCATAATGAAATTAAAAAGGTTTTTAGCGTTCCTATTTTTCAAATTAATACTTAAAAATTTCCAAAATTGTATGACGACATATCTGTATATCCTATATTATAAAACAGAGATTCTGATTTTCATGTCCAGAGAACTCACGAACGGCTCAGTGAAATTGCATAAAAATTAACATAAAGTTAGTAAACCATCATTATTCGCTAGCGACGAAATATCAGATTTCGATTTTCAATATTTAATATTAAAATAACCGTTACCAAATTCCGGATAATCTCCCATTCGCTTCAAACTGAAAAATGGCGACTCCACATCAAAAGCATGACGTCGTCGATTTCACGAGACAGCCTAACAAACCAGATAACAGTTCCAACCAAGTAAACCAGATAACAGTTCCAACCAAGCACATCATACTACATACTATTACCGGAAAAATATTTTCAACAAAATTAAATTTAAATAACAAAATTAAAAACATTAATTAATCAAAAATATTTTTAATAATGATTATTTTTCAATTTAACATAACAATTTTCAAAGATTGAAAATCCAAACGTAAAATAGCTGGTTTATTTCATTGGTAGTTACTGTAAACCCAGGTAAAGCCGGGCACCCTTCTTGTAGGTAATTCTTTTTAATGTTATTTATTATAAAAAATTTAATGTTCCCCCTTCATAAGTCCTTATGTCTGAAATACGCAGTCCAAGAAAGCGCATATGTCGCCATCATGCAACCTGCCGATCTACCCTCAAGAACACTAAGAGGATTAATTTCAGATTTAATTCGAAGAATGCGACCTTGTAGTCTAATCCAGATCTGGAATAACCCACTTCACAAAAAACCTCGAATAAGAATCGTTTTCAAAATTCGACGGCTTCGCCAAAAACGGAGAAGAAAAGTCGAATTTGTGAGCGCGCCCCCAATCCGTACAGTCTATACTCGGGTAGCTTGCCGGGGAAAATTTATGTAGAACGCTTAGTGCTAATGAATAGAAGATTGTCGAACCAACGAAATAATAAATTGGCTTATAGTTGCACATAAAATGTGCACTATGTATGTGTATGTGTGTGTTTGTCTCCGGGTTATGGCGGGGCGCGTTCGAACCAAACACGACGGCTTAGCTAAACTTCGGCATTTGCACCATTTTCTCGACCGAATATTAAATTTCGGAAATTACTCTTACACTCTCATTTGACACTGACATTAATAATACCCCCGCTGCTTGTATGCAGATCACATCGCGCTCGACGTTGGCACACATTCAAGCCAAGAAAAGGCCAACGCCGTCTTCGTTACGACACTGGAGTTGCGGCGCTCTCTTTCGCTCTCTGAAGAAGGAGAGCTGCTGGATTGAGCCGGAGCGGAGCCGGAGCGGAGATCGAGAGCGAAAGAGAGAGAGATCTTGCGCTCACGCTCTTGGGAGGTGATTTAGACGCTTAGGTTGTCGTTAGCTGCATTTTCGCTCATAAAAAGCCCCTTAATTAAATTGCCGATGACAAGTGACGCGAGCAGGTGGGTTAGAGCACCGCCGCTCTGGTGGTGGTGGTGGTGGTGATGGTGGCGGCGCTGCTGGATTGGACGAACGCCCGATTATGTCGACGACATATCCTCCGCGTCAGTTCAATAATTGTCAAGCGGCCGTGACAGGCAACACGGGTTGCGCACTCGACGGTGGAACAATTTTTTTTTCTTCATAAAAGAAAACAAAAAAAATACGAAGGATGTCGTGTAGCGCAACCGGTGTTGTCAAGGTTTTAAAAAAGGTTAGAGTTGCTGCTCGCCGCGCGTTGCGCATTGTCGAGTTTAAAAGATTAAAGCGGCCATCTTGGTAATCCGCATCGACTACTGAGCTTCGACAAGAAATGCCTAGGTGTTCTCTAACGACAATCTTGAGAGGGTGCGTTCAACTTTGAAAAAGATTATTCCATACGATCTGTATCGCTCGCGATGGACACGATCTTAAAGAAATATTTGTCGCAATCTCACGCACAATTGAAATTTATCATGTAACCCAGAAACTATGCTATAAGAATGCTTGAGTATGGTGCGTTTAAATATTGGAATAGAATCAGCGAGTCCGTGCTTGGACAAGTCCAACTCGTTCTCGAATGAAGATTCGCCCAAATTAAATGAGCACGAGAATTTAAAAACACGTGCTGAAAAGGGGTGCGTTTAGATATGGGAACAAAATCATTGAGTCCATGTCAGGGTATGGTTTACCGACGAATCTTCGGCGCCCTGTGAATGGCTGATTTGGTGCGAAGTTGCGAAACGTCATCAAATCAGCCAATCACAGGGCGCCGAATATTTTTCTTCGTGCCGAAGATTAGTCGGGAAACCTTACCCTGGATAATAAATTGCTGTTCGTTCTCGAATGGAAATTCGCCCATCTGAAATGAGCACGAGAATTTCTAAACACGTGCGGAAGAGGGGTGCGTCCAACTTCCAATACCATTCTGCCACTTAATCGCAATCTCGAAAGCACATTTGCCCCAACCGCAATTTTTTTTTTTTTTTTTTTTTTTTTTTAATCAACTGTAGTCAACCGCACTACAGGTCTTACGTCCCCCTCATGGTGCTTAAGCACTATGCGAGGGGGAACGACCAGTACCCCGGGATCGAAATTTTCGAGAGCCCGCGCCAGGAATCGAACCTGGGACCGCCGAAACCACAGTCAGTCGCTAAACCAACTGGGCCACGACGAGTCGTACGAATTGCAACTGAAATATCTCAAGTAAGCTTAATCAGTGTAACTAGGTTGGTTATTAGCGTTTATTAAAGTGAACGTTGTCTGTAAATACGAAAAACAAAGATGGCCGACGACTTTACAATAACACTTGCACGATTCAACAATAACAATTACAGATATCATTTGAAAATGCATAACAGGAGGAAAACCAGGACATCATTTCGAATTTTCGAAATGCAGTTTTATGATTTTCTAATAAATCTTGTATCCGATTTTATATGCGTCAAATAGTTATATAGCGCTTCGTATCATTTCTATTTTTATCAGATATCGATAGAAGATAGAAAAAAATCTTCTCTCAGGCAAACACATAATTATTTTTACACGCACCCAAAAAAAAATGTAAAATATGCTGAGCCAAGCAGACACCGTCACGCATATATCTGATATTTATTAACCGACTCAATACGGAGAGAAGATACTCGAAAAGCGATTAGGTATAGAAACGCCAGGCACGATACAGTATATATATATCCACTATACAGTGGTGGCACGTCTACATATATCGATTAATCGATTAACCGCGGCGATGCAATTAAAAGCAGAGCGCATGATCTGCGAACGCATCAATCAATCATTTCCTGCGTCTGATCGCGTGCCATAATTTATCACACGCATCTCACACCCCCCGCTAGGTGGCGAAACTGAGGGGAGTGATACCCGAGTATAAGAAGAAAAAAAAAATAATCAATAAAAAGTGCATTCTGAAGTGGAAAATCTGCCAACAATTGAACTAACAGGCGCTGTACGCCTAAGTAACTGGGGTTCGGGGGGTGGTGGAGGGGTTGGCTTAAGAGAAACCCCCCTTTCCGTCTTCTCCCCACACGACACATACCGAGTAATTAATTGCCCCGCCCTCCCTCTCTCTCTCACCACCCGCCACCACGCTTGTCATGTTTGCAGGTCAGTTACAGCTAGGGCTGGGGGAGGGCGAATGGCAGACGACAAGGATCTCTGTAGTTTATAAATGACACGCCAGTGAATGATGTGAGGAAGTCTGAATAGGCGCCAGTCAACGTGTGGAGGCGTGACACGGAACTCGAACGATGATGCAAAGTTGGCCGCCATTTTTTATTTATTTATTCAAAGCCGTGAAGATAGGAAAGTGTGGGGAAATCGATTAGTCATAGAAAAACAGCGTCTTTTTTGTTGATAGGAATGGGGTCGAAGGCAATTTTCTATGAAATTTTAGATAACAATTTCAAATCGACTAAAGCGATACTTTTTTGATGAACGTTTAATTGCGTGAAACATAATCCTCTCTCCAGATTCTAGAGATATTTGTTGAGGTCCACGGCAGGACGCGACCTGGCAATTTTGTTTAGCCTAGGTTTGATACCTAGGTAAGAATTTTTAATGGGTTGCTTTTTTACTTTATCTAACTTGCCTTACCTAATAAAGCCTAACTCACACAAAACTTACTATTTGGCGTATCGGTACCATTTTTATCTAAACTATACAAGGGATTCGAGCCACTTTCCCACATCTGACTGTTATCACGATTAACGAATGTTGTGAAATACAGGTATTGATTGAATAATAATTAGAAATTAGGAATCTAGTGTGGAAAATGTCGCTGGCATCACTGGTAGCACGTGAATGGCGCACGTGAGAGTGACGACAGCGCCATTTTGGTCAAGTGGAGACGCCATCTTGGAATTGTCCTTTTTAATGGCAATGCTTAAAACTTCAACGACCGATATCTCGAGAAATACACAAAATAGATATCTCAAATAACTTGCATTCGACTACAAATTAACGGAACTATCTACAGTTCAAATTTTATTTTATTAGGTTAAGCCGTTCGTCCGAGTCTGGTTAAAAACCCCAGGATTATAATAAAGATTCAGTGAAAATGGTACTGATTCAAATATTAGAAAATGAAAATCACCAGTATCTAGAGGAAGGGTGGATGAGTCGATTGCCAATCAAAAATAGTATTCGAACTTCTATCAATCCATCAGGACAAATGCTTAAAACAATTACCAAGTACAGTGTTTCAACGCTCATTTAACGTTTCCTCTAGTATACAACTTCCATTTTCCAGTGAGTGCGTTCCTCATTTCAATCCCCTCGCCATTGTGTTTCGCAGAAGTAGTTATCTTCAAATTGATGCAAGAAACATCGACAGCTCTATTCATAGTAGATACGGGGATGAACCAGTCTCAATTGAGTGAAGAAAAATGTACCCGCCCGCCGGTGCAACTTTAGTGTCGACGCGCCCCTCAAATTTTCTGAAAAGGGGAGTAGGGGGAGCGATGCTAGCAACCCTGGCGGCCAAACCGTACCTAGCCAATTCGAGTAGGCATTCAAAATAATGTCTGAAAATGGTTTTCGAAGGCAGGATCTGCGCTGGTGGCTCGTCCCCCCCCCGCATTATAAGCGTGTGTAACGAGGGCATTTTGCGAATCCAATTATGCACGATGCGCGTGAGAGTTACCTATAAATTAAGCTCACGTTATTAGCTTTCATATTCATAAACGACTGGCAATTTCGCCGAACGCCAATTACAGCAGCACAACTTCGACCAGCGAATTTCGGGGCCCGCACACCCGCGCTCAAGAAACGACCTCTCGACTATATCGTGGAACCCCTCACCCCCACCACCACCCCCTTAGGCTGGAGGGACAGCGGTGCGCAGACGGGGGTGCGTCGACCGTTTCCGGCGATTCGCAAACAGTGGAACGTCTAACGCCATTCGCGCAGGGAATTCTGTTTAAACGCCGAAAATTCTGTAAAATGACATTTCGAATATGTCAGAGTTGATTGAACTAGTTGAAGAACCATGTTAAACTGATTGAATACACACAACTAGGATTTTCAATGTTTCAGTGGAAATATAATTTTAAGCCCTTAGCCATTCGAATTTTTTATTATTAAGAGCTAAGACTATAAATTAATTTATCAGATCACATCGAATTGTTGTAGTCAATTCCACTTGAATTGAAAGTCGGATCGGTGCATTGTGTGATTGACTCCCAAAGGGGCAGCAGTATTTTTCGCCTCACCATAGGTGTATGTGCCGCTCACGAAAGTGACGTCAGTATTCCCTAGGAAGAAGGCGCGTGGATGAATTTCTCGCGCACGAAAAATTCAAGCGTATCGGCACGGAATTGAACTGGTGATCGCGGCGCCTCTAAACTTCCTGTCCTCGTGACGCGCTTAAAAATCGTTAGTTAAAAATATAATACCTCTTCGATCCATGGTTGGCGTTTTAAGAATACTCTGAGGGAGTTCTTTTAATTGAAGATGTTTAAAATAATTCTTAACTGGGTGACAACTTTCGATGGCAAGTTTATAAAGCAGTTGAATAGAAAGAAACCTAATCGGCGCTTTAATTTGGGAGTTGAAAGTGATCAGGGCTAGGAAAGTTGGCCAAGGCGTGGTGGAATTGTTGTTGGTCATCGCCGAGGCACCGAGCGAAAAACTAGAAAAATAGCGAACACACCAAACGAGGACTTTAGAGGAGCTCACGAAATAAACATCCCCAAAGCCTATGTTGATTTACCAACTCACCGTCGTCGTCGCCTCGCCATTTAGAATGCACCAGCAGGGGATTCCTTTTGTGCCGACCAGTTTCGGTGGTTCGTGGCGCGGAGCTTTCGGAGGGGATCAAGTAGACTCAATTTGGTTCGTCTTTGTTGCGACTGGATTGAAAGGTAATTGTATTAAATTTAAATCCTATAAAGTGGCTTGATTAGAATAAATGGGCAAACACGGGCGAGCCAGGACTCTTCTCTTTCGCGCTCTCTGGCGCGAGTGAAAGCGATCGCCGCGTCCGGCCAATAGGAGAACAGGAAGAGGAGATTTTCGAGATTCCATTCGCGCGAGTTCTGTTTTGATGCGCTCTAGAGCTCTTCGCGGAGGACCGTTTTCGATCTGGCGTGTGGAACTCTAGTAGTCGGAGACACTCGGAAAACAAATTATTGGCTAATCTTCAATTCGAAACATTATCCATGAATTTCAGAAAATGGAATGAATCGCCGAATATTTCGAGACGCAGACACACATTTGGCATGCTCGATCGAAATCTATTCATGCACCGATACACTTGAAATATAAACCCACCGTGTCTGGCGAATTTCTGGCAAATTTCTTCAGAAATTGTCCTGAAGGTATACATTTTCGGCGACAATAAAATCTGGTGTCTGCTAAAAATGTACACGTATTTCTAAACTGTGCGTGCGAGGTGACAGGGTGGTCCGATAAAATGGAATCCAAAATATAGTATTCTTTTTGACGTGGCAACGTCTTTCTCGAAGGTAGGGGGTGTATGTCCCAAAAACATCCGGGGACGGAAAGGCAACGCAGTGCAGCGGAAATCAACGTCACTCAGTTTTATAACGCGTTTTAGCGCTCTCCAGCGAGTTTAATCTCGCCGCGCTCTTCAGTGTTAAAATAGCGAGTTAAAACCTCCTGTGGGTAAATTATAAAAATCACTGACTACTACACGCAAACGTTGACACTTCTAAAACCTGCGACCGGGTCGAAAACACAGCTTACCCTATTTTTAGAATCACCTGACGCGCTTCTCGTAAAAGCATAGTTTTGTCTTCTGTATTGAGCGCCATTTTGAAACGCCAAATTAAATGGAATTCGTAACGCAGCGCCCTCTATGCTGGGGAATTTTAAATACAAGATGTTCATTAACATCAGTGCCAAGTTTCGAGAGAATCGGTCAACATTTCGCAAAGATATGATAAAATATATTTTGGACTTACTTTTTTTGGACCACCTTGTACAACGAGTCCGTACAAGTTGAGTCAATTCCTTTTATTTTCGAGCAATGGGATTTGAAATGTCTGCTTTGATTCGCGTATTTGACTCTCAAGTTTGCTAATTAACTATACATTTTGAAAACAAATCTTTCCATTTTGTACACACTTGAAGCATCGCGTATACAAATCGGCCAACTATAGAAAAATGAAATAAGATTCTGTTCCATTTTCAGATTAATTGATGCAGGTTTTCTAAACGCTCGCTGAATAGCATAAAAACGAAATTAATGGAAAGCAATTAAATTGCGCACTATGTTAGTCTGTGAGTGTCATCACCGCATCCTCCTCAGACCATCAAACTTTCAATATCGCCATTTGGAGGTGTTTTTCATTTGGACACGACACGAAGATTGATTATTCAATCGTTGTGGTTTAGAATTCAAATCCGCTCGATCGGATTGCCGACGCTGTGGCGCGAGCACGGTAGGTCAAGTGGAAACGTGATTGATCATTCGAAGGTGTTTATCCGAGTAGCTGGCATCGGCTTAGTTCGGCTGTTGTCCACCCTCAGGACACATGGTGGTGGGGTGTCAGGAGGATTTCAATAAGATTGAAGAGGGACCAGCTTTGGCAATCTCTTTCAGTATTCGGGGGTTGCTAAGGAGAGTGAAGTACGTCGTTGTCAATGCCCGCGAATACCAATTAGGCGGGATTAAAGCAAAGACATCGTTGAATCCACATTAATTTATCATTTGTCGTCTTACATACTCTCCTATCTGCGAGTATTCACTGGCGAAATTGGAATATGCGAACAGGCATCGGAGTTTACGTAATTTGGAGATCGTAATGAGGGGTGGAAAAAATATCCAAAGCGAATGAAACTTCTTTCGCATTTAGTCACATTCGACAGCGCCGCTATGTGGTTCAATTTGAAATGTATCATGTCATGTGTATTGCAGTTATTGCATTTCAGTTAAAACTACAAATTTTGGTTGAAACTAAAAATCATACATCAATACATTTCGTAACTAAATGACTGAGAGAATTTCCGCTGCAAGTTTTGGAACATACGCCCCTCTAAAAAGACGTTGAAACGTCAAAAAATAAAATATTGTTGAGAAGGTTTATCACCTTTCCAGGCTCAAATATCCCCCTCAATGGGGTGACCAGGTAATTTTGCCTAACCAAACCTGCCTAGGAAAGGGATCTCTAACGTATTCCGATATTGTACAGGCTCCAATCACGTTTTACCTCCATTCCGAAATAAGGTGTGCAAATGAATTTCTCACGCCCGATAAATTTCGAAGGTGTCGGCTGGAATTGAACCCGTGGTTATTAAGGTGTAAGCACGCTAACCATGTCGCCACTCAACGCCTCTGTAAAAGGGCGTCTTTGATTAGGTATTTTGATTATTATTTTTTAAGTAAAGGGACCCGGGTCACCTGCCCATGCACGACCGTCGTTTATAGCTAGGACTAGAGAAATTGGAGCTGGGGCCACATTTTGGTCTACCAAATTTGATTCTCAACATCAAATGACGTCATCTGCGCATGCGCACAATCCACAATTCCACTCAATCGATGGTTTTGAGGGAAAAGTGAATTTTCGTTATGAGTTTCACTGAAATATCAAGTTGAGGAATCAACTTCGATTTATGTTCGCCTCAGAGTCCCCAATTTGAGTATTTGAGAATCACTGCGCCCACGAAAAAGGCATAATGATGATTTAGCTGTTTCAGTGAAATACAATTGAACTAATATTTGCAAAAATCACATTCACTTACCTCGCTAAACTCAATCTTAATTCATAAAACTCATAATTTTACTATATTTATTTACATTTAATTGGAACTATTTTTTGGCGAATAACGACAGAGTCTGTCATTAATCTGACATTAATCTGTGACTGTGCGTAGTCAGTCAATGAGATATCTTCAAATAGAATCCAATTGTATTTCACTATAAATGGCACTCATAAGATGGCCGCGCCCATCATGGTATCTAGCATCTACTGCAATATTGTTGGCTTTTATACAAAAGCGCTTTTAAAAAGGGCCGCACAAAACCTCGATATTACCCAAAATCGCCGAATCGATCATAAAATCGACATAATCGAGTGGCTCGATATTATCGATGCAAACAATAATCATTTTACGAATTTACGGTCAAATTCAGAATTTCATTATCAACTTGGTGATGACGAAAATAAGGGATTCAGAAATCCTCAGTTTAGAACTTGATTTTCTCAGATGTTCCTCCGAAGTTGCTTTTGATTTTGAGAAAGACCAAAATGCGCACCCTGATAAAACTCTGGAATCGTTCGCAGCAGATAGAGATAGAGAGAGAGAGAGAGAGAGAGAGAGAGAGAGAGATGGAGCGTGTGCGCACACATACACTTCAGAGCAGTTTGTCCCAATTTAAATACACTCATGGATAGATCTGGAAGATAGATTAATGTGGCAGTCTTGTCTAAAACAGCCGCGTCGTCGTCAGTGTAGTAGGCAAATGATCAGCTTAGAGCGAGAGGCGAACACATAGCACCGCAAACCCCTCCA
This sequence comes from Mycogona germanica, assembly GCA_034698785.1. Taxonomy (NCBI): domain Eukaryota; kingdom Metazoa; phylum Arthropoda; class Diplopoda; order Chordeumatida; family Chordeumatidae; genus Mycogona; species Mycogona germanica. The sequence continues at coordinate 1,188 of JAQGBY010004687.1, read as the reverse complement.
CCACCCCCTCATCCGGCATATAAAACGCGCTGCCTCCCTCACCCCCACCCCCTTGTTCTCCCTAAAGACCTTCGCAGTTACTACAAGATGTCCTGTGAAGTAGATATAGACCTACCTAGATTGGAGTGGCAGATAAGTCGAAGATTTGTCTAACGGGCAATAGATGTCGCCTCAATCGGTAATGACGTAAGCCGGGGAATTCGTCTAATAGACCGGATATCACAAGGATCGGAAACTATCGTTACCTACATCTCGTCCAGATTTGGCAGAGGTTGATCTTTCCATCGCTAGCTCACGAAAGGCGTAACGCAGCGAAATGGAATTTACAGTGGATGCAGTGTCGAAAATTTCTAGATCAACTACTTATTTTTCCGGTTGCGTTCGTGAGATATAGTGTGACGTAAGCCGAAGCTTTTGTTTCGCGCCAACAGAGGTCAAAACTCTAATCTCTCAATTCGAGAAAACCCAGAGTTACACAAGGATTAACTATAGCTCAGCAACATCGAAACGTGGCGCCATGGAATTAACACTGCATGAATTTGACGATGATCGCAACATACTTCAGCTTTTCAAGTTGTATCGTTCATGAGATATGGACGCCTGCGATCGAGGCACGGTTGCGAGCACGTCTTGGCCACATCGTCCACGGGGAGGGCACTTGCTCACATAGGTGCCATCTATGGGCATTTAGGGAGGACTGAGGGGCGGGAGATTTGAATGAGGATTAAAAAGAATAAGGTTTGAATGACGTCACAAAAGCTAAGATGATTGTGAAATTCAGTCCCGCCGAAAACCACGACTTGGAGACCAGAATATCTTAGGGGGTCATGTTTCAATGCACAATTTCTGAGAAAAGATTGAAAATATTTTTCCGAGTTCAACCAATTGGAATGCATTTTTTGAGAACAGTTATTAAAGTAATGGCCTATAATTTTGAAAACATCTTCGAGGCATTTTATAACTGATAGTCTGAATACATTACGGATTCGTGATTAAAGATCTGTAGAAAAGTAATCGATATAATAATATTACCATATGGATCCATAAAATCTGAGAAACTATATTGGGCTTTCGGCTCGTATTCTGAAGGGGGATTGTAATGTGAACATTGGGGAAATTGGGAGACAGGCTCCTACTAGGTGTAGAAGAGCGGGACATACTAGAATGGTTCAGGAGCTGCATTGTAGA
>JAQGBY010004686.1:0-16075 GCA_034698785.1 Mycogona germanica | reverse complement strand
ACACCAAGTAAGTTCTGTACAGCTGTATAATAGAGAAATAAGTGTAAAATATGAACAATAATTGTGTTTCGCCCCACACGCGGTCCTACACAGTCAGTGCTTCACCCACGTTTTTCTGTCGCCATCCTGGTCCATGTGTCCAGCATACCATTCACCATTAATCATATCTTAAGTTGCGCCGTTTTACTTTCTCGAAACGTTTCAGATAAAGATTTTGTTTGATTATTCGGTGAGCAGATATCTGATAGTGAAATTCCTATATTTTCCGTTGTATTCATTGTGGTTGATCTTCCAGTTTTAACACAAGTTCTTTAAACAGATCAATGTTATCAGTGGTGCGCACTCTTTTCACGATTGGTTACTCCAATTCACGATTTTATTTGGACAAATTTCCAAAGATTTATTAATTCCATTATCAGATATCTATCTGTTCACCAAATAAATAAATAAAATATTCATCTTAAATGTTTCGAGAAGGTGTCTGAAATTAATGAAAAGTGGCGCGCGCAAATCCTGACCTATGTAAAAATTAAAAAACATTTATCAAACAAAAATTGAAATAGGCAAAATGTTCGTTTGTTGTTGCCCTATTATGAAGAAAAAATTCAGGCGATTCAATAGAGTATTTACGAAGATCTGATATGATAAAAGCAGAAAAGTGTTGTTTTTGGTTCTTCATTGTATATTCAGTGTGTTTTTTGTCCACTGCAAATTTTCTATGTAGGGACTAGAATTTGGATGCAGTAATGTCCCGTCGTGGTGTGGCATGTTAGGAACGCTCGTTTCTCAACCCGAAGGCTGCGCCATAAAGTTAATGTAGTGAGATGAATTAAACGTTTCCGTGAAACGGTTTTTTTTCCACTCCGTTGAGCAAAATTTGTTTGACGAGAACTCATGACGAGAGACGAATAGGTCTTTGAAGACTAAGAAAAACGGAAATGTCTTTATAGGAGCCGTTACAGAATTTTTAAAGCTGACGATTACATTATGAATATGGTTGATGTTTTTGTTGTTTTGATGTGGTTGGAAAATATTTAATTGATAATTCCAATATCGACCGAATTGGCGCAGGTGCTCGCGAACAAATCAGCGAGGGTAATGGATTATTTTATCTGAAGTTGGTAACTGGCGGTTGACAAATTTGGCGTCACTCCAAATGCGCACTTTTAAAAGATCGAATCGTTTCCTCGAAGCACCCAGAAAAAAGGCTGTATAAGGTTCAATTTATGTTCAGACAGGGGTTTGTCGAGCGAATATGGGGCTGTTTTGGCGCGGACGAAAAATCAATGCAACGTCAATGTAGTTCGCCAACACCGACACTCCGGCAGAGTTGAGTGGTGACGTCACAAACGGTAGCGCTGACGTCAAAGAGATGGTCGAATTATTTGTATATCAAGCTGCACCTGCTGCTCTCGAAAATGTGGTCACTGGGTTTATTTTCGGGCTCACGGCGCTTCTAAACTGACCAATGGCTGTGTTGGGAAAGCTGCGACCTGGCGTCGACCTACTCAATGTCACCTTCTGAATACGAGCATAAAGTTGTCTGAAAAGTGTACAGTATGACCCAAAAACGTGTCTCTGTATATTGTGAATCATTACTTCCTCATTTTCTCCTTCCCCCTTAGCACAGGTGCAATTTCGTTGGCGTCTGTTAGTTCCGTTTTAGACACTTTCTCGAAACACTTCAGATAACATCTTACTTTTTTTTATACGGTGAACAGACCTCTGATAGTGGAATTCCTTGTCTGCTCGAAATTTATCTTTTGAGTGAGTGTGATTGAGGTCGATCTTCCTACTTTAGCTTAACTTATTCGAGCAGATCAATGTTGTCAAGAGACACGCACCGAACGCAATGGTCCCTTTCCCTCACGACGCTGATAATGGTAAGGTCTCGAACTCTTAAAAATTTTCTAATTCGTTTTGGGTTTTGATGAAGGATAAAGGATGAGTTCTTCTATAAAGTACTTTAACAAAGTTCAGTTTATTATTTTTATTTATGGAGCCTCGCCAGCTCGTCAACATTTTTAAACTGCTGTCCCTTGCTTTATCACTTAAGTTTAAACTTATCACCGTCGACTTTTTATATATTTTTCGTGTATGGTTATTTTAAGGTGCTGCCTGTAGTAGCCATCACCCGATTGATATGCCTTAATGTAATTTCTGAAGTAATGATAAAATAGATAGAGTAAAGTTTTATTCGTAAAATCCACCCTCACCCGCAACCCTGGTGGAACTTTTAAGAAAATAACCTATTTTTAAATAATAGATTCGTGCAAGTATTCAAAGTACAGCCCTGGTATTGAAAATGATTATAATAAAAACAAAATTAAAATAAAAACAACAGAGGAAAAGAGTCAACTTTTAAAATTTTAAATTGAATGAAATCGCGTTTAGTTCGATCTATAGCTGCAGCGGTTTCTTCGTCGAGGCACCGATGCTGCTTTCGCGTCTTGTTCCTAGGAATCTCCAATGAAATATCGGAAAACTTGAAGATGTTTATGTTCATGTTCACGAATGCGTATTGGCAGTGAACCAAATTGGGGGCGCATTTGCGTGGTGGTTGATGGCTCGATGCCTAAACTATCGATCACTGAACACACAAAGAATGTCTTATAATCCTTTGCTCAAGTATACATTGTGACATTTGTATGGGCTCCTTTCGATCCACCGGATGGTTGGATCGAATTGCCACTCCCGCGCACACATCGCTTACTCCACATCCTTCTGAGACTGGAGACCCGAGGACGGAGACAATCCTTATCCTTCAATTATTTTCGTATCATCTGTGTAAGGTACCTAGTTTTTGGTATCCGGTCTCAGGACGATGAGTTGATGAGGAGGGAGACTTAGGGTAGACGGGGTAAATGATCTCGGTCGCACTTCATTTAACCTTCCCTCGCGACCCTCCCTCCCTACTTAGTACACTTGTTTCGTGTTGTTTTTGCTGGAATTGTAGTTGTGTTACTACGTTCCGTCGTCCTCGTTATTCTTTCATTTTATTGCTTTTTTGGCAACACTAAACCGATCATAACAACAATGGGGGTTTATAGACGTGGTAAGCGATGCGCGAACAAAGAATATTAACGTGGGGCGCAATGCGATCCTGGTGGTAGTTAATGTAAGTTTTTTTCTGGAATGCGTTAAGTCGTTGGAATTCGTGCACTGTCTAATCCAGTTTTATTTCGGCTGCTGGAATTTGGAAACAGTGAACGAATCTTTTTGACAAAGAGAAAATGTGATCTAACACTAAAAGTTTTAAACAAAGTTGGTGTTTGATGGCTGTCCTTCGATAGCTCACGAACGACGTAACGCAACGTCAATAACACTGAATATCGAAATCTCAAAACGGCAATCAGCCTCATTTACAAAATATATTAATTGATTAACGGACTGCAATCGAGGGTAAATAAATTATGTGGGTAGTTAGTAACGTCATTTTTAGGTGAGTTTCATAGTTTGTTGTGTTTCGCAAATCTTCAATTTTTTTAAGTTTTGAAAGAAAAATTGTAATAAGTGAAGATCAGATGCCAACAATGTTTATCGACGATCTTGCTGCCGACCCTCGATTGCTGTCCTAAATCTTATTTCTGTTATTTCTATCATCGGGTCTACTATTTTGGACTTTTGATTTGATTTACAAAATTTTGTGTGACATCAGAGTGATGTATTTTGTTTTTAGCTTGAATCATTTGAAGAGCAAATGTCCCACTTGACACCAGAGGTGTTATGTCCAACTCTTATTCCGTGAGGTCCGGTTCATTGGAACATTTAACATGGTTCGTTACGGGGATCAATCCAGTTGTTTGCACTGACTATAGGCGTTATGTGGCTTCTGTAGCATCGTTTCCAATGGCATTTGTTTTTTTTTTTTGTTTTTTCTTGTGCAAACTCGGCAGCAAGAAGTGTTCGGGGCAGGTCGGCCATATTGATGTCCTGGAACTCGCTCCCAAAATGTACACTCCTTTCATGCGATCTTAATCTGAACTAAATTTAGTTCCGTTTACGTCTTTTGAGGGAGGTTCGATAAATCCTTTAGCGGTGGATTGAATGCTGGATCGATCCCCGTCACACCTCTGTATTTCCATGGTGACGTCACCTGACGGTCGTTATAAATTGATCGATTTAACCGGTTAGGGTAAGCGGGCCGGCCCCGACTTGGGCACAGAGGCTTCAACTTTGCTTTTGTGTGGAAACGCCGCCTGAACAATTATTGACTCTTCTGACCTAATTGGTCCGCTTTCACATTTACGAGCCCAATTCAGCCGCGCCTCCTGCCGCCATTTTAACGACGATTGGTTACCGCATCATCAGCTCTGTTCGTGTATTTACCCACCTATTTAATGGTCGACATCATGGTGTAGGGGAGGATATCAATGCAATTTCTCTATCAACATCCGTTTTCTAATATCGAATTAACCCGCACACCAAACTATGGGAGCTCAACTTCGAGCACAATAAAGGCATTTGTGACGTCAACTAGTTGTGAGTAATTGCACAAAATTAGATTTAGATTAGACTTCAATTTTCGTTAATTAGTTTGTACCAGCTTTAGGTTTATCTAAAGTCTTTGAACTAGCATTCCACAAATTAGATTTACTGAAGAGTGAAGACCCCACAAATTTATTTTAAAACCAAAAGCGTGGAATTCAAGATTCAACGTAAATTAATTCGTTGTTTTGTTGGGTTTATTGGGGAATCTGATTAGTGAATTTATTCGTTCCAGTAAAACGTTGATTACGATTTGATCAGAAGATAACAATGCACCATTGAGGTTTGAGTTGATATTGCAAATCTCCGTGCCCCATTATCTCAACAATTTCTATGCATTCGCCAGTATCGATATGCAATATAGACGAGTCATCACGTCAGTTGAGTTTTCCCCAGACCTAATGCCCCCAAATCCTCCTGAGACACTGGTCCAGCCTTAATACTACTCTGTATTTATAAAGAAATCACCGTTTCAATGTCAGCATGCGCACCGAATTTCCATTATCTCATATTGAAATCCGATTTGAATATTGGTATACATTTTTAAAAAATCAATAATGACTATTAGCCAGAAGGGCATTTGTCAGGAGAACTTCTTCACAACGGAAAGATCTAAGAAATGCGCTGCTGCCCCCAGTTCGAAGGCAATCACTCACTACACGGCTGCAATGCCAGATCTAAGAGTGTCCAGTTGGCCCAAGACTTGTTGAGAGTTGGAACAAATGGTCTCCGGAACATTTATAACATTGCCGAGAATTCCTGAATGCCATCAATCTGATTACATAGTTGATCTAGCATTCGGAGGCGCAGCACCCCGATACGGTCATTTCAGCGATCACTGACCTTTCAGGACACACAAAAAACCGATCCTTTTTCGAGAGTTCTGTTTTGGTCCGAACAGTTTGGGCGTGCGTAGATAAATCGGGAGTTCCATGACGATTGCCTCGCTTGATGGTGAATGCGGCGGATAACGAGAGCAGCGATTTATTTGAGCCCATCTCCAGAAGTCAATGGTGCGTGGAGCATTTGTTTTTCCAGCGTTCACACGAGACTGGCAATTTGTTCCGCTGCCAACATCCACTGAGTGTGGCATTTATTTGCCAACACGTTGCACTTATATTGTCCTAATAGGTTAGAGATGCTCTCTATTTAACTGGGGAATAACATTTACGAAGGAATACAATTATCGTCGAATTATATATATTTGAAAACAATTATAATACTTTTTATTTATATTATAATCCTGAATACCAAGTGTGACGTCACCTGGTTCCCTCTTTTCTCAAATCGATACCTTCGTAATTAAGGCCTGGCGACTGGATTTGTGACGCAAGGGAACCACACTACGTCACAGCCAATCACGGCTCTACCATATCTATGAAATCTAGTATTTTATAAACATTGCCCTTTCTTTTTTTAAATTAGGTGTTCGATAGTTTACTTACGAATTCCGCCCATTTCTCGAGATATCGGCCATTGAAGTTTTTAAGCATTGCCATTAAAAGGAAAATTCCAATATGGCGTCTTTACTTGATCAAAATGGCGCTGAATATTCGAACGCCAATCACGTGATACCAGTGATGCCAGCGACATTTTCCACACTAGATCACAAATTGCTAATTACTATTCAATTAACATCTCATAGTACTATTTCTCAAAATAGGAAGAAAAATCATTATCATAATGAATAGATTACGGAAATATTTAATTTGTCAGACGTTTGGTAACCCTAATTTAAACCATCGAAAAATGTGCACCAAGTTTCAACATAATCGGTTAACATTTTGTAAAAGTGTAGTAAAATAAAATGTTGTACTCCATTTTATTTGGTCACACTGAAAATATATAGATAAATGTAAATCGCGTTTTACAACGAGTCTGATATTCAGAGGTTGTTCGTAGAAAATAATTGAGATCTCGTAATAATTTGTCAGAATTAGCCGCACGGATCGTCTGAAATTGCACTCACGCGGGCCAGAGAACGTGCCCTTTCACCACCAGACGGCGCTCCACATGACGGCCTCGACGCTCGTCTCTTTAAAAGCGAGCTGGTCTGAAAACGAGAAAATAGTGACGGGAAGTTCCAAATTACATGCACTTTCTAAAGGGATGTCATGTTCATATTCAGAAAGTGGAAGTGGAATATCAATATCAATATCTGAATAACCTATTTTTAGTTTAATGACGCCTGTTTTGGTTCACCCGGTGTAAGCACGAACCGCTTTTCAACACTACACAATATGACATCGGGCGCGTCAAATAAAAGAAGAAAAGCGTCATATCGTTGAATCTGTTTAAAGGAGAGAGCAGACTCGCTTCCACCAAAAATTCCATTCTATCGCCCTTGACTCTGTAATTGAATGAAAATTCACCTTATTCAACGTGTATGGAACCGTCGCCCTTGGAACTTCTCAAGTGCCTTTATCGGGATCCCCGATTCAATTACCAGACTCGAGCTCTCATTAGGTTGACATTCTCTAGGCAGTGAATCGCCTTATTCTTTAAAATAACTAGGTTATGTCATGTACGAGCCCACGCATTTTTCTTCTCTCGTAGGAAATATGTTCGCCAAAAGTTATGTCTTAATACTCGAGGTCACCTTAAGATCAACCCCACATTTTCACCGCGCCATCAGCGATGTCGATGGCGTCACAAACTGAAAGGAGAGTTCCTGTACTCTACTCCTCCTACCTCGATGATTAGACTCATGGAGACAGTATCCTTTCTATTGTTCGGTTAATAATCCTGGTCCTCTCGTCATGTGAAGACTCGATTTCTAAAGACTCTTTAGTTTTAGTATTATAATGAGACCGGGTTTTAATCAAGGTTCGGAAGTGACGCAGATAGCTTTAGTCTTTAGGGTGATCTCGAGTTGAAACTGGAGAGTTCATCCGATATAAATTCGATGTTCGTGTCTGCTTACAACTCCGGATGCGCTTTCGAAATATTCGCTCCCTTTATATACTCTGTATTATAAACGGACGTCGAAATTTCAAATCCAGAGGACCTTACGTCAATAGAAGCCAAGAATGTGTATAAGGATGAGGCAACGTCGACATGAAAGATTGTCATAGATTTAAGCTTGCGGATTGACGCATGTCGTAAAAATATTTCTCGATGTCAAAGTTATATTGCTTGGAAATCGGTCGGGCGAACTGAAACATGACGTCACAGCAACAACCTTATACAATGTACGATTTAAAAAAAAATTGCGATTAATTCCTTAGTGCAAGGTTAAGGCAAAACCATCCACATAATTGAAATTTGAGCGTCGTGTCAATTCCGGCCTTGGTTTTAATGAGCGATATTTTTGGCAGGATCCCGCAATATTTAAAAACATGCCGCAAAATCGAGCACTTTATACGGCATCAAGGCGAGGTTCAATCCAACCCTATCAACCCAAAGGATCTAACAGTCTTAAGACTTTAATCTGAGGATAACAAAAAAGGAGCAAACTGTAAAACAAATTTGGAACATAACTTGATATCAATCTACATGGCATCAAAATGTTTTTGGTTCTCCTAACTCAATATATAGATGAACTGAATTGGTAATATGATTTTCATTTTGGGTCATCACTCTTGGGACCAAACATGTCCTTTGCCGTTCAGTCATTTGAAAAACATTGAAATTATTCGAAATTGAAGTTTCATTTTTTGCAAATTGTTAGATTAATGGTTAGGCTTCCACGTCATCGTTCCGTAGATCAACCAAAATTCTGTCGAAAAAATATTCTCATATCGCATCAAATATTCTCAAAATGCTAAATTGCTTTTTTCATGGCAAATCCATCTCCCACCCTCCATATTATGCAGGTACATGTACATTATGTTCATTTCCGCACAGGGACTCCATGTGCCAGTTTCGTGAACACGAACATGATCAGCAAAATATATAGATCGATTCTCGCCATTCAGCGAAATCGATTTACAGAGAAAAAGTGTGTGACATCGATTTACAAATGGAGTGAATTCTGAGAATTAGTGTTGGGCCTCGTTCGTGTTTTCTTTCCCACGATTCGTCCAGAAAAACCCAATTGACCGATCTCATTGTTGACCGGAACTGACGTAAACAATTCAAAAATTGTCGTTGAATGCAACTTGGATTAATGACGTCACAACGTAAAACTGACGTCACCTTGACGACCCTTCAACTTGAAAATTCAATTTCTGTAATTAATTTTGCTCGGTGAGCTCCATCTGTGCAGGGTTCATTTTCTAATTGAGCAGCAGAGTTTTATTGCTGATTAAATTTCTAAATAAGTTACAGGTGCGCACGCACATGATATAACCAGTTTTGCTAATTAAATTACATCGTATTTTTAGAAAGTATTCGTTTTCTCGATTGCTCGAGTCTTGTTCCATTCACCGAGCGTGAGAGTGGTCCCATGGGGACCACACGTTGACCCTTCAACTTGAAATTTGTTTCTTCATGCCCATAATCGCCGACGTCATCTATATGCATGTACATAAATACATGTACTCTGTATATATATATATATAGACACATTTTCTCACTTGCTGCGATGCACATTACATTTTTCAAGCGCCGGCTTCGCCTATAAAAAGCGCAATGAAATTAACGCGGTGGCTTTTTATGGCGTCATATTTTTGCTCGGATCAGGAGGGGGCCAAAATCATGTAACTTAATGCGCATGCGTACATGTTGCGAATTGCCTACTGGAAACCAACGAACTCAAATCCTTTGAAGCAGCTTCCCTTTAGAGGGGGAAAAATCTTAAAAAGTATGGCACAGATTCATATCTTTGGTAATATTTGGCGCCGTTGCATCCTTTACTCACTAGATGGCGACACAATGCTCGTAAACTAGTAGCGCACCTACTGGCCAGACCGCGAAACATACCTCTTTCTGTTAGCGACATCTAGTGTGCGTGAAATGAAATTTCACGAATAGAACACTCACACGAATAGAACTCCTGTATCTAGATCTTTCACCATCTTTGCGTTTTACGTGTTTCTCTTTTTGATATTTTATTTGTTTAATAAAACGAAATGCACCGAAAAGGTTTTACCAATTGGAGCAAAACTTAAATCCGTCGTAATTTCGTAATCCGAATTTCAATTTGGAACCTCAAGACCTGACTGTTTAGGAGGTCTCGTGTCCTACGCATTCTCCTATATCGATCAAATTCTGCTGACAAATTTGCATATATATATACTCGAGTATATACATATTTATACGACAATTTGTTTATCCAATGGTGGCGGTCCCAGTGCTCGACCTCAAATGAAAAAAAAATAACTTGTCGGGTTTCCAAAAAGCCGCTGTTGTTGTTAAAACGCCAAATTTGCCACGCGCCTGGCCATTGTGAAAGTTGACGAGTGATATCGGCCCACATTCGTGTGTTCGTTCGAGTTGGCCAACCCCTTGGCCCCCAGTTCCCTCATCGGTCCTGTTAGGGCCTCATCAAATGGAACACCACCATTTGAAATTACTCGCTGAGCTGGCCTTGCCTGGAAATTTAATACACAGTGTATTTGAATAATGGACAACATGAGTGATGGAAACGTGTAGCGCTCAAATTTATTTTAAGCATTTTTTTATCATTTGCGAGTCAGACGACAGACGATAGGCAAACATAGACCATGAACATGACGTTGCTCTATACATTATTCAACGAATATTTCGTATCCTTTTGTATTTATGTTTTGGCATTCATAGCAAAAAGTCATGAGGCCTCACGAGTTCACAATCCCCGGACACGCTCTCTATCAATGGAACCTGGTCTAAAGTTGTAATCAATTTTTCTTGACGAAACCACTTTAATATTCCCAGCACACCGTGTCTGTATCCCTTGTGTAACTGTATATGTAGGCATGGTAACCAAATGGGCTTGTGGTTTCTTTCGGACAAAATTGATTTAAGGTTTCGTGTTCAGTACTAGGTTAAAAGATCAGTGGAAGATTTAGCTCAATCGACCGAAAAATACGAAATTGTATATGTAGGGGGAGGAGGTGTTTCCAATTCATCAATTACGAGAAACGCAGATATTATTTTTACCCCTTGGTCTAGCCTCGGGAGCATGCTTGTCTAAAAATACTTTAGATCATTTTATTAGAGTGACTGCAATTAGAGTGGTCTCTAATGGGATCTTTTAATTATTTCCAGCTCTCGTGGCAAGGAACATATTCTGACGGCCGAAACTCACGAATCGACGATGATATGGCTTCTGGCTCTGCAGGTACGTGATTTGTATCAAAGTGTATTTCCATTGATCGATTATTCGAAAAAGAAACACGTTCTCAATAGATAGAGAAAGGAGATTGCATAGTGATTGTCAAAAAGCCACGCTCGTGAAATCGATAGACGATTTATCGTTCTCATATATGGAGAGAATTTTTCGTCGACGATACAAAAGATATATACGTGGAGCCAAAACCTATTGTTCGATAGTTCACCCCGTTCACCTTTCGTCCATTGTGTTTCAGGCCAAACGAGATGCGTTCAGCAGTCAACTGTCCTTGATCGTGGAACAGGGCACCGTCGATTTCAAAGAACGGGAAGAGCTGAAGAGGAAAGAATCCTTGCCGGTAATCTGCGAGATCAGTAGATAGGACTTCAAGGTGTTCCAGTGTCCAGATTGTCGCCAAAACGCGATACTGCAGTATCACATGTTTTGAATACCAAAGAATATATTTTGCTTAATTTTACGTCCATCACTATACGTGGAAGTGTGGTTTTCAGTAGACCTAATGATAGCATTCATCTTTACTCTCGTGATGTTATCGCTTGATTATCTCATTCAAACCTCCCGCCCCCTCTGTCTAACCTAAATGCCGGTAGATGGCGACACATATCACACACACATATGCTTGCAATGGTAACTCGCCGACGTCGGAAGATTTAGAGTAAATTCTGTTAGTTAAATGCATGCATTTTGAGCGCAACAACGAAAGGGTCTGAAATAAGTTTGGTGCACTACCTCGAGTGTAAATTTGATAGCACCGCGTTACGCCATTGGTGAGCTACCGAAGGATAGACTGGAAACACCAACTTTGTTTTATTCGCACGTAGTTTTTCATTGTAATTTCATTGGGTTTCGGTGAGAGAAAATGTTTTAAGAAACTCGAGCGTTTTTTTTTTATATTTTAATAATGTTGTTTCCGTATTAATTATCCGACAGAGCGATCAAGAAATCCGTCAGATGATTCGTCGCGCCATGTGCGCCGAAAGTGACGGCGGTTGCGGGAATGGTGGCGGAGGCGGCAACGGTGTGCTGGAAGGCGGAAGTGGCGGCGGCGGCCACTCCTTCAGCCTGGGCGGACTGCTCCGCTCCAAGTCGGTGCGCGAACCCAAACACGTCCTGTCCTCGTATCCGTCTGCCGCCTCGCTGTCTCACGCGACGGTCCACCCGATGGCCAGGGGTCGTCTGCTGATGCCCGGCGGCGTCCAGCACATGCAGCATCGGCAGAGCGTCGACCTGGGGGCGCTCAAAACAGGTGAGCGACTGGCGCTATGTCGCCACACACACACACACACGCACATACCCGTGCACGTAAACCGACTGTCTAGTTCGCTGTTGACGTTGATGACGGGCGCCATCTGGTATTTGGCAACTGGAGCAGCCGAAGTAGGACGTCAAGGTTACCATGACCATGTATATTTTGGAGGGGAAATTTCGTTTTAATCAATCGTGACAACTAATTGTGACGCGGTACTTCAGAATTAATGGAAGACCGCTCCGGGTCTCGAACTCGAAACCGTTGCACGTCACCACCTTCACTGGACAAGATTGACCGCAAAATGGCGTTGCTTCTTAGACAGTTCAATTGAACCAGTTGGCCATATTCAAACCAGACGACACTTACTTGGAAAACCAGGAGAATTTATTGGAAGACTTGTGACGAGACCAACGAAGTATTTTCCTGTCAAGATCACTTAATCACTAGATGGCGCTCAAAGTTCAACATTCGCTTGCAATTTTTAAACGTTCGCTTTTAATTCCCATTTAAAGTCGTCCTGAATAATTCCCAGACGATTTGTGTCAGACTAGTCCCGCAATGTTCAGCGGGTGGAAACATGGGTAGAGTGACGTCATTGCTATTTTTGCGTCGGATCTGCGCAGGCGGTTTACGAGTAGATGAAGTCGACTGGCAAAACGTGTTGAAGCAACAGACGGCTCGACGTGTTTAGCAATGCGCGAGCATCTGGAACAGATCGCACCAACGAAATATAAAATTACTCGAAACGACGGCTTCACTGAATGAATCGCTGGCAAAAATAAATTGAAATTTAATGGTCGCGAATGTGGTTGGAATTAGTATCCGGACGGAATAAAAGCGAAACTGGCAGCGCCACTAGCGTCGAACCGAGAAAAAGATATTAAACTCATATTCTGTACAAATAATTTTGGCAGCCTACTTATCTGAATAGCTATTGGCATTTTCCTGTTAGCCTTTTCTGATTTGTATTAGTATTATAGAGATTACCGTTTAAATATGGTTTATATTCTTTCATTTCTTTAATGGAATCACATTTGTTTGAGAAGACTTTGAGAATGTATTGCGGGGAAGGTTTAGGGGGGAGCTTTCTTGGAAAGTGCATTTCGTCTTTTCGCTTATAAGCAAAGTGAATTGCGGCTAAAGTGGAAAGACGGGGAACATTTTATGTGTCCCCATGAAACTTCAAAAAGCTTTAAAGCTCTATTTATTTGACTAGAGTATTCTACCACCAGTTTAAGAGGTCGGGTTTGTGACTCGGATCAAAACGTCCAAATTAATTTTTATTCACGAACGAATGTCTGACATTTATTTTCCAAAAACAAAATGTTCCAATCAAATTGTTCAACTTGTCCACATCAAATTGATCAAATTGTTCAACTTGTCCACATCAAATTGATCAAATTGTTCACATCAAAACAGTTCAGTTGACTGGAACCAAAAACATAGGACCAACTTAAATACTTTGCAAAGACGCTCGTTTCTATAACTAATGCTTTCATGAAACTTAAACCAAGTCTTCCGGTGTGATAAACTGGTTTTATTTCCATAGTTCTTATTTATATATGTTAATATTTTTATTTTAAAAAATACAAATTCGAACTGTTAATCGAAAGGGTAAAGTAGAAGTGCCGATTACTGTAGCGATTAGTGCTTCGGTTTAGTATGCTCGATCATCATAGAACGTGGGTTCGATTCCCGGCCGAGACCTCCAGAATTTTTCTGACGAGATAAATATCCATATTTCTTCATTTCCGTGTCCTGTTTGTTTTTCAGCGTCGCTCGGACGCGACACCCGAGTGCGCACCTTCAGTGGCGGCTCGTTGGCCACCAACACTGACTCGGAGGACACGGACACCTCCTTTGCCGGTGGCGCGCCACGGCCACCCTCCTGCGATCCGTCGCCCACCAGCATCCCCTTCACCGAGCCCCTCCACCTGACCCTGGACGAGCCGTCGCTGTTGCTGGCGGCGGACGGCACCAACACTCCCATGTCCCAACTCTCGCCCAGGCGGGGCGCCCTCTTACGGACAAAGTCCGACTCACTGCAGTAAGTCAACCCTATTATTCTTTCACACATCACAATCGAGTGTCGAAGTAATAACTAAGTCATTTTTAAACTGGAAACTAATACCGTACACATGGAAGGATGACGTTGATTAAGGATATTGATTTTAAGCGTTGACGTGTTGGTGAGAACGAGTTGATATTGGAGACGTTAGGCGGCTGACGAGCGGATATGACATGGATACGCTTTAAGTTGCTCGAACTTCAAAACTAATTATTTCGTAGACATTTTTATCACTGTCGTTGCTGTGTAATTCTATTCTATCGGTATAGCGTAATTGAATTCAAAATTTCATTGTGCTGTTGGCAAAGTCAATATATTAGGTTGCACATTCGTTAAAACTATCGAACTGCATTGGACTTCTTGAGCTTCGTTTTACCGAGTTGTAAACGCGACCCTAGCAGAATCAATACATAGTGGTGATCGGCTTTCCAATTTCTTAAATACTTAATTAAGATCTATTTGTGTGGATATGTATTTCTTTGTTGTATAAGTCAAATCTATTATATGAATACTTGAAATTGCAAGGGTACATTCAAAGACAGAAAGGTAGCTGTAGGCATGAACTGAGTCCTTATTTCTCGCACTTTGTCGTATCCAGTTTCGAAAGTGCAGCTGTAAGTCGAGAATCGTATTCCACTTTCTTCCCTTTTTCTTGTTGTCCTCAACATTTGGGGTTTCTCTCGCAGAAGTTTGGATTCCTTCAGCGGTCGACATCAGTTTCAGATGAACGGCAATTCGTCCAATCAGAGCAACGATCGACTAAGAGATTTGGAATCTGATCTGGTGTAAGTTTACGCCGAAATGATTGCTCGGTCGGGACATGGAACTTGCCATCCTATTTTTTTTAAATCGGTCAACATTTACTGTAGATAAATATTTTTAGTGATTACTCTGTACACATTAATCATATTTGTTAATTTTTTTACCAATCGTAAAATGCGAGTATGAGTTATATAGAAGATATTATGAAATATTTTGAAGTTCTAAAATTGAATAATTAACTAATATAAAAAGTTCAAATTTGTTGTCGTTCGTATTGGAGCGAATGATTTTTCCACTTTTTCGAAAACTAATTTCCGGTTTTTTCCTATTTCGTTCAGAACTGCCAAAATCGAGTTGGCCAAGGCGTTGAACCGGGAAGCCAACCTAAAAGACATCATCAAGGATAAAGATGATGTCATAAAGCATCTGGATGAACAGCTCAAGCACAGTCAAGTGAAAAAGTAAAATGAAGAACAAATTGAATCATTTATTTCATTAACAATACAATAATTCAATTAAGGCAAAAAAATATATATAAATTTTCATTAGTTGAATACTAAAACTATTAATGATCAATAATGATCAATAAATATTCCAAAATATACAAACATGCGTATTTGAAGTTTATTAAGACTGCTTAATCTTTTTTCTTCTTACTTTTTATTTCTGCAGTCACAAAGGAGACGAATCGTCTTCTAATCAAGTGTCTTCCCAGCGTCTTCAGGAAAAATGTCGTATTCTTCAAAATCAAAACCGATTTCTGAATGAGGAAGTGCTCAAGTTATCGAGAATGTGGCAACAAGAGCAGATGAAGTTTTTGCAACAGAATCAGTTAGTAGTGAAACATTTGCTCGACTTTTGTCCATCTGTCTGATTTAGCGGAATAATTATTTCAATTAGTATTCCTTTTGGGCTCAAATGAAATTTGGTTTCAAACTTTTAGGCGATTCACTTGGTAAAATTTTGGTTTATGGACGGACTGTGGTTCGGCGGTCCCTGGTTCGATTCCCGGCGCGGGCTCTCGATTATTCGATCTTGGGATACTGGTGAAAATATGCCCCCTCACATAGTGCCTAATCACCAAGAGGGGTTCAGAAACTCCTGTTCTGATGTCCCTTTAGTGAATTAAAAAAATATCAAATCACGCGTCAATTTGTTTGGCGCAAATCGCACCGGAGCTAGGAATCTCCAGCCGCGCTCCAATTACAAATTACAATATTACAATATGTACCCACAAGCAGCCCCAAAGAGAGGGGCCTATGGCGGGGGTCGAACGACCAGTTGTATCTGAGCT
>JAQGBY010004685.1:0-16084 GCA_034698785.1 Mycogona germanica | reverse complement strand
TATGCAATTTCATTGAGCCGTTCGTGAGTTAGTCTCCGGACATGAAAATCAAAATCTCTGTTTTATAATATAGGATACAGTTGAAAGCATGTCCTTTGAGATAAATAAACAACTGCACAAGGATATGTTTTTAGAGCAATTAGACAGATAATACCTGTAATTGTTAGATAGCTAAAGATCCAGTCTTGACCGGTTGATTCGCCGCCATCAACATATTTTTTGGCACGAATCAATGCATTCCAATCCATGTTTAATCCTATAGTATATATAATCAGTCGTGCTTGACCGCCGTTCGGAACAGGTCAGCCATCTTGGACATTTCTCCATTTCGAATTTTTGACCAATCATGTGAGAAAGAGTTTGGATAGTCGAGCTCAAAAACTATCGATTCCAGCATTGAAACTCGATTACTTGTAATCCTGTTGTGAGTTGTAATTTAAGAATCGTATTATTCGGTATAATACATTGGTGATCTATTTTCGAATTTACAGTAATTGCATGTAATTGAGTCGGGTACGAGTATACCGTATGAAAGAGTAGCTGTATATAAAATGCTGCGATCTATTTTGAGCTTGGCAAATATTTAGAATTTCACTCGCTTTGTGAATGAAACACGGCAACGAAAATTGAAAAGCCTTGTTGATGGGATAAAAGCGAATCTGGCATGACGACTGAGTATACAAATGAGGTGAAATGATACACGCCCCCATTAATTCGATCACTAAGAAATATGAAATAAACAAAATAATTTTAAAACAACTCAAGATACTGCAAAGTAACTTTGAAAATGTGCAGAACTGTTCAAAAATTCACTCCATTTTATACGATTAATCCTATATTATAAAACAGAGATTTCGATTTTCGTGTCCGGAGACTAATTTTCGAACGGATCAATGAAATGGCATAAAAATTAACATACACTTAGTAAACCATCATAATTTGCTAGCGACGGAATTTCAGATCTCGATTTTCAATATTTCATATTAAAATAACCCTTACCTAATTTTGGATAATCTCCCTTTCGCTTCAAACTTAAAAAAATGGCGTCTCCACATCAAAAGCATGACGTCGTCGATTTCACGAGACAACCAAGCACACCAGATAACAGTTCCAACCAAGCACACCACACCACATTTTAATGCTCAAATGCAAAACTTTTTTCAATGCAAAACTCTGTAGCTGGCGAACGACACAACGCATCGCCATTAAATTTACATTGTATCTGTAGCGCCGCATATTCTAATTTCAACGTAACTTATTTCAGTTCCTCATGTTATTGAGTTCATGAGATATGAATTTAAAAAACAAAATTATCACAAATTCTTAGGAAGCCGCCGAGTAAAAATTGCGAGCATGTCGTGGCCATATGGTGCATGGAGTGAGAATGATAATTTATGCAGGTACGTGTCGCCATCTACCGGTATTGAGGGAAGGGGTTGAGAGCCGTGAAGTTTGAATAGGCAATGCAGTGCGATAAAATCAATCGATAGTTTTGAACTATGTGAGGCGTGGTGAGCGAGGGGGCGTGGCTGATGATGTCACAAAAGCAAAGACGATCGTGAGAACTACTGAAAACCACGCTTCCATCTAGTGAAGCGCAATAGTCGTAAAATATTCGATAATGACCTATCGATAATTTGAAGACTATTCGGATAATATCTCGTATCACTGTTTCCCTGTTTTATGATCCCGGGCGAAACCGAATAGTTTGGTTTAGTATTTAATAGAATATTAAAAAATGAAACATAAAATTTGCCATTAAAATATTGAAAATATATATCAGCAATGGATTCCGGATGTTAAGACACACGACTCTGGTGAAACCGGAAATTGAAAATTGGTTCGGTACCTGGTCCATGTAGATCTGGTCAGCAGGTAAATTTTTCATCGAATTGAACGTCAAAATAAAAATAATTTAACACCAACGACGAAGGAATCCGTGTTGCTTCTCGAATCGTCGATCGCCGAACTCTCTCTCTCCAGAAAAAAAAATTATCAATTATCGTTTTACCTTTCGCAGATGTCGCCTTTGAACCAGCCGCGGCTCTATTTTCGTCAGGCCAGTTGCCAATCTGGTCGAATTCCACCATACTTGTCAGACAGGGGACCAGCCGACGCAGCAGAAATCCCACCAAACAATTCTACGATTAATCCAACGCACGGGGGTTCAAAAGTCGAACGAATGAAACACGGAGCCGAGGTCCAACAACATGAACAGCAAAAAATTCGACTTCAAAACTGGAACGAATCGAGATCGAAAATTCGGCGACGAAATTGACCGATGCCTGGACGTCATCCCGACCACCTCAAATCCTCAAGTCCACCACGGAGGAACGCGCGAAATGTGGACATGACATCCAGAAGCGAATTTCAAACCATGTCACCAAACACAAACACTGAAACACACGGAAATGTGACCGAATTCCTAAAGGAGATGGTTCAAAATAAAACCAGGATTCGACGTCCTAGGAATATCAAACACAATTTTTATTTCGGTTGTGTGTTACCTGATTTGTTGTGATTTCATTTCTGGAAGCGCGTTCTGTCTAAAAACCACCGACCAGGACGTTCGTTCCAGCTCTCCTGTTCGATCCCTCTCGTGACACAATGCGATCCTCTCCTGTCAGAGGAGAATGGATCCCCTCTCTCTCGAGCTCTCATACAGAAGCGGGGTTAGGGTGAGAATCCATGTTTGAAAGGCGCGTTTTGTTGCGACGACGCAGCCAGTGGCCGATGGTTGGGGTTTTTGTTGTCGGATGGCCAGACTCCTCCTCTGCGGGTTGTGTGCAGAAACGGAAGTGACGCGAGGAACCTAGACGACACATTGAAGGTGCGGAGAGCTTCGAGGCGAAACTGAGTCTTGTACGTGTGTGTAAATTGCGAGTTCGGAAAAAACGGCGATCCTCCCGTTTGTCGGACGGGCTCCGTCCTCGTTTAATTATTAGAGCCTGCGCTAATTGAACGCGCTTTGTGTGATTGCTCGCTAGTTGGGGGCAGCACTATTCGTGTTTCTTGGAGTGTCTTTTTTGCTAAACGCGTGTACTAAAAAATATGGATAGGCGAAACGAATCAAAACTGTTAACTGAAAATACTCCAATTACACTCACTGATAATTAAAATTGTTTTAATTTAAAAAAAATGATTTTAATGAAATTACGTAAAAACTTAAGTCTAAAATAAATATGACCTGCAAAAAATATATCGGGGAAGGGAAAGGTTGGGGAATTTCGATTAGTCGTCCGACCTTCCGTACCAAAGTTATTGCAGCCATCTGGTGGCGTTCTGGAGAATCAGTTGGATCGTCGCAGCTACAATAAATAAGCGCCTGTCAAAAAGAGAGGGGTTTGATCATGGGTTCAATTCCCGGCCGAGTCTATGGAATTTTTCGGGCGAGGGAGATTCCTACGCGCATTCTTCCATGAGAATACAAGATCAGATGCAGGTGCGTCAGGTGACGTCACACATGGAGAGGTGAAAAAAAGAGGTCTCGAACCGATGCAGCGGAGTGAGGGAGGATGTGATCTGGCAGGTGCTGCCCTCTGGTATGGCGGACGAGTAGCCGTGTTGAAAGAATCACATTTTGAGCGCCACCTAGCGTCCATTCCGCTCAGAGCTCCCCGCCCCTATTTTGTCAAGTCGATTTTCGTTTATGAACATACCTCGTTGCTATCTCGCCCACCAATGGCAGGCTTTCTTCATTTTCCCACGGAGCACAGCCGCGGATCCAAAAAGCGATGGAAAACACGCTTCGTATCGATCCAATGTTCTCTGGCGCGCGACCAACTGCTCCCACAGGCTCCATCAACTTGGCCCGGGCAACTCGACCAACCACAAATGGGGCCCCTCCCTCCATCCCTCCTCAACATTTTGCATCCGAATCGCTCGGATCAATGAGTATCTCGGGATTTGACTAAATAACTAAATTACCTAATTTGCGAGATTGGCGAATGAAACCCAATCAATAACTGAAATAGAACAGAAGACGTGTATTCCGGTGTATGGTCCGCAGGAAATGTGGTTCCGCACCTTCCCATCTCGTTCCTAAGGGTAGTTCAATTAAAATTCGACCTGCTCCTTGGCCTTGTGTGGGTTGTGGTTCCGGAAGTGAGTCAAACACGAGCTTTCCCCCAAAAAAACTATTCACAGGTTTGTTTGTATACACAAGGTTAACGTTATGAGTATATTGTCCGGAATTTTAGGTTTTTACCAATTTTTTTTGCTGTTTTGGCGAATTTGTGGCAGTGTCAATTGCAAATGGTTCACCTCAAATAGCATAATATTGGGGTTGAGAATATTAACAACTTAGCAAAAAGTCCCGACTTCGCCATGAGATCATAGAATGTGGAAATAGTGATAAAATCATTTTTGCATTTTTGATGTCATCAGACTTCATAACCCCAAAATGCCGGTAGATGGCGACACAAGTCCGCATTACCATTTTCTCTCTCCCCCCCTCTATGCACCTTGAACCAGAATTGCAACTAGCCGGTGATAATTTTTGTATTAATTTATTATCTCATGAACGCAACAACACAAAGACCCGAAATAAGTTGCATTGACAAAAAAATGTGTGAACATCCAGGTGTAGATTTCATTTAGATGCGTTACAAGAGAAACACCAAAAATAATGAAAATCCGAGCAGATCCTGTTTTATATTTAATAGCCAATTCTTGAGTGGTTCTATGACATTTTATCAAACCTTAAAATCCGGTTGTGCACAATTTTGCCAGAAAAACAGATGTCCGCCGACTAAGTTGGCAGCATTCATTTTTCTTATTTTATTTTTGGGGAGCGGTATTCAAGCTAGAAGAAAGTGCAATTCTAACGAATCACTCCCACATAAACAGGAGATCGATACAGTACCTGTAAGACAGTAACATCATTCAATGGAATTCGAGGTTAAAATTTTTCTTACGAAAATGTCACAGGATTATCAAACGACTCACGAAAGTTACCCCTTTCACGCGTGGTATTTCCAAGCTATTGACTAAAGGTTGGGTTTAGTCATCTTGTGTTTAATTTTGTACAATGAACAGGGTTTAATAGTCCCCTGACTCAAATCCAAAATGCCTTATGGCTGCTGTGTGTTATGGCTGCAGCAATTCTTTTGGAATGCCAAAGATTTCATTTCATATCTTTCCAAAAGATACCAAACTGAGTGGTTGCATGTGGCCGAGTAAACTGGGAATGGTGGTGGTACAGAATAAAAAATAGAAAGATAACAGCATCATTCGGATCCCTTTCAAACATTGTATGACAGGCCGTCACAATTTGTGTCTATATCGTATAAATAGTGGCGGATCGTGAACAATTTCTTAGGCAAGGAATTATTTTGTCAATCCAAAACATTCAACACCAGTTTAGAGTGGAAGAGGTACAGGCCTCCATCTGACCTCTTATCACGAGCCGCTATCGTTTCTTATAGGCGTATACAGTCGTTATTACAAGGGTCAGCCCCTAATCCATTTCAATTTTTAAATTCTCTAAAAAAATTATCCCAAAACAACATTTCTAGGTTCAACCAGGGTTTCAGCGACAGGTGTGAATCCGCTAACAAGATACCATATTATCAACAATGCTTATGTAATATTGTTCACAAGTTACTTAAACTGTACATCTATCTACTCGGATTCCCTGAATTGTCTCACAATTTTTTTTAATATTATTCCTGGCACACAAACGGCACTTTTCTTTTGAAACTAGTCGACACTACTATGACATGTACATGAACTACCAACTACCAACTATAATTTTAAATCAGGGGGTACTTTGAACGTTTCTTTGTGCTACACAATCTTTCAGAATTTTTCAATTCCATAACATCCCATCAATATTTATAAACAACGTTATTGATTGGACTGTGGATCCGAGACATACAGTGGTGAAATGCGATCATATACCCTTTGTAACACTGTGAGAAACGGAAGTGCACAGTTGTACTCGCCCGCCACTAGAGGGCAGCGCACTTCCCATTTGATCTTCTTACTCTCCTACTTCGTTTTGAGATCACATGCCAGTGCATGATTTCGGTACAACTATTTAATCAGGATTTCATCACTCGGTTCGCTTTTAATCCAGCGCGGATCTGGATCCACAGTCTGACCAATTTCAATGTACAGACATTCTAAAATATTATTACATGAATATTATTATACCTTATTCATATACGTACCTGAACACAAAAACATCAAATCAAAAATGTTACCCAAGAGTACATTTTTGTAGAGTGAGATTATTTCTCCAACTCTTATCCATTTCATAAAATATTTCAACAAAAATACGATGCGACGATTAGCGAATAGCGAAAGACGATTTATTCATGAAATATTGGGAATTGCAGGACTACAATTAGAAACTCCGCAACGAAGATAGCCATAATGGAAATTTAAAAATTCTTCTCGAAGATAAGAAAATGTAGATTTGCGAAACACAAAGACAAACGTAAGAACTCACCCAAGACTTTCGTCGCAATCTATTTTCTGGATTGGGTTGTGATGAAAGTCTTGGGTGAGTTCTTACGTTTGTCTTAGTGTTTCGTAAATCTACATTTTCTTAATTTCGAAAATAAGTTTTAAATTTCCGTAAAGACGTTACCGAGTTTCTAATTGTAGTCCTGCAATTCCCCTCGTTTTAGTTAATACTACCATCGGCTCTTATTCCATCCTTTCATTGACCAATTACAGTGAATTATATTGTGGGAATAAATTGTATTTCACTATCGGACATTTTTTAAAACATGATATAAACTCGTAATGTCGTCAAATCATATTTTTGTTGAAATATTTTATCAAGTTCCGCATCCGTCTTGGCGTCCAATTACAACTTTTCATCTTATTAATTTCATCAACTAATGAGCAGTTTAAGCATAAGTTTACGGAAATTCTAAAAATCAAACATTTTTCACACGGAAGTCAATAACGGGAACCCGGAAGTTTAGTAAAATTGCACGAAAAGTACTTGCAACAGCAGAGTGCCATTTTTAAAAATTTAACAATAAACTTAAATATAAAATAACTGAAAATCAAAGCGCAATGACGGAGCAAGCGTCCCCTCTTGTAGTGCAATCAGAGATCCTAGCGGATTTCCAAAGAACCACTTGCTGGTTGTACACGGGTCGTTAAGAGAAGAAAATCCGCTAGAATCTCCACCGAGTGAACACCCACTTGTTCCAAATGATGAGATATAGATATAATCCTACCACAAAAAATTACAAGCATCGTCTTAAAATATTTGTGTATCGTAGAATTATAAATATAAATGTCGTCGGGCATTATAAAATAAAGAAAGGGCAAAACCGGGCTTTTCTTTATTTTACCACACTTGTTCTGTCCAGGCACTTAAAAAAAAAGAACTAGCAACTGGCAGGGCCAAAGACATCCTATTCATCACACCACATTCTCCGACAAAGTAGGTTTGAGATTTGACAGATTTGATTAAACACGCTCCTAGTTTATAGACAGAAGGGACGTCAGCGCCATCCGTCGACGAGCATTGTCCCGAGTTTTATTATTATTCGGTGCACTGTCTCAATAGTTATTTACAAGGACGTTGAAGGATAGAAGAACCGGAAGTGAACGTGTGGTACACCAACCTCATCCGGTGGCTATCTCTCTACCATCCACTTTAGTGGCAGTAATGAACTCTTTTAATAAAAATAATAATAAAAAAACATTATGAAAATCTCAACTCGTAGGGCGACATGCTAATCTTAAACCATACGCATGTTCCATTGCTGTCCCGGACATAATTTCTAATTCAATTTGAGACCACGATAATTTTTTGAACGATATTTTAACGCCAACGTTCACGAAGTGACCTCTCTCAAATCGTCAAATTGTGGGACATCGCGACACGTCATTTAGTTTTAGTTAACATTCCGCTTATTCACGCTGTCATCTGCTTTTAGAGAAAATATCGTCAGAAAAAAGCAGATGCAAAGCGTAGCCCATTTTCCGAAATCTTAAAGCAGAGAAAAACGTCATCAGAAATTCGACATAGACTTGGGAAACGACCCAGGTAAGAATTCGCGTTTGTTAATTTAAAAAAATGCCAGATTATGGCAGGAAAAATCAGAAGAAAGTTGTGGATTTTGGTTAAAAAATGACTACGTCAATGGACCAATCAAACGCTGACGCGAAGTCAGATAATCCAATGACGAGAGTAAAAAACACTGAAAATATTGTCGTAAGTCACGTCAGAATTATTGATGAACATTTTCTTGTGTGAAGATGTCTCTCCAATCTTACTGCATTTCGCCGGCCCCATGTCTCGATGCTTACAAATAACGTCGCCCTACGAACAACTTGGATCCGCACATTAACGGAAATATTTGATTAATCACGCTCAGTCTAAAGTCAACACGCGACAACGCGCGAACGGGAAACAGGATCTCAGATCCGGTTCAGGTGTTTCTTGGCGTGAGTCTTCAGATTTCCGCGCTGAGAGAACCGCTTGTGGCACTCCAGACACTCGAACGGTTTGATGCCCAGATGGGTCATCTCATGAGTTTTCAAATTGCCGCGTTGAGAGAAACACTTTTGGCATTCGGGGCATTTGAACGGCTTCTCGCCGGTGTGCACCAGACTGTGGGCTTTGAGGCTGCAGCGGAAAGGGAAGACCATGTCGCAGACGTCACAGCGGTAGGGCTCGTCCGTGTCACCATGTTCCCCGTCCACCTTGTTGCTGCGCGGCTCCGTCTCCGGTCGGAGCAGAAGCTCCGCCGTGCGTCCGCATTTCTTCCGCCGCTTGCGGGCCGCGTCGAGCCGTGAGCCAGGAGGGCGCCCGAGGGCCGATCGCTTTTCAGTCACAAATGGATCTGCTCCGGCGGTGGGGGCCAGGAAGCCACGTGGCCAGCTGTGTGAGTAGGGGGCGCTCTCGAGGCAAGGCACCATCGTCCTGATTGGCATTTGCATCAGACCTGCGAAATTCGAAACTCAAATTAATGTGACTGAAGGGAGAACAAAATCATAACAGGGACAGACGACAACATGAGTTGAATATTGTAATTGTAATGAGATTCTTCCTTGTTTATTTAAATTTATATTTAAATTGAACTATCCCAATCCAATAATTTTGAAGTTACTATTTATTAGTTCAAGACGTAAATTCTAACACCGTCTCATTCACCAATTACAATAAGAAACATAAATCTGGTGCCCAGGACAGCGAAATTCATAGATATTAAAAAAAATATTTAGTCAAATCTCACTCCGTCCACAAGACGGGATTGGGATTTTGTAATCTTATGAATTGTGAATATCTTATTTCACCACTCTGCAAGACTTTAAACTGAAGCACCCTTTCGGACTTTTCAACTCCATTGACGTTACAACATTAACATATTTACCAGACACGAAGTTGGCGTTCATTTCCGAGTTTGTATCCATTTTGGAATGATCGATTTGGAAGTCCCATCTGCTGCCACCGTAGCCGGCGTTCCAATCGTTGTCGCCATCCCTTTCCACTTTGGAGAGCGAAAAGCCAGACTTTTCTTCGGCGTGCGGACCGTGTTCCACGACTCCTCGGCCGCTATTCCGGAAATCATCCGTTCTGACCTGCGATTTACCCTCCCCATCGCGTTTGGCGTTATCAATCGTATCCAAGGACGCTGCAAGCAAAGCATGACCAAAATTGAATTGTACCAATTTTGCCAATTTGTACCAAAATTGCATTGGTAATCTTATGACAATGTTTGCGAAACCGCCTTTGCCCTTTTAGTGAAGTGTCCAACGTCACACTCTAGGGACTCTGAATCAGTCACTAAAGATTTTAGTCCACCATTCGCATCTAATGCATTGACAGCTCAAAGTCCAAAAATTGACATCCCATCACTTACACTGGTCTTCCACGTCCTCTCTGTTCTTAGTTGCAGACTCCAGCGCGTCCACCAACATCCGGAAGTCGGAGTCACGTGCCACCTGACCAAGACTCTCCAGCTGCTCTTTCCGGATGGTCACCCGACCGTTGTACAGGAACTCCATCAGCAAGTCCAGTCCGGCTTGTTCGTGCGGCGGCCGGCCAGCCGTGGCCTCGCGCAGCTTCTCCGGCGACAGGAACACATCCAGCACCACCCGGTGCGCCCGGATCGACTGACCGGACCAGCGCGTCTCGAAATCTACGCCGCGTCCGGCCAGCAGGTAGTTCCACAGTCCACCGATGAGAACATGATGGTGCTGCGGGCAGGTAACGGTGATCATGCCGGATATGACGTCACTGTCGGCCATTATTGATGTCCGGTGATTAGTTACGGCCCGAGTGAAGTAGAGATCCTGTTCAGAACAAAAGGTTTAAAGGAGAATTGGTAAACGTCTCGTCCTAACAATCTATTTTTCTTCAGGATCCCGTCTAACATTGCAATGCAGCATTCAAGATCTTGGTACGTCTTGTTATCAAGAAACGTTCAACATAGTTCAATGACTGCTGATTCGTGAATAAATTAGAATTGGAAACTTATTAATTTTCTATTATATCGTTTGTAACCAAGTGGTCATCTAAACAAGTCACTTTACGAGAACGAACGGGATCGTAGTCCTGTTGCCCCACAGCAAAAGGCGTCGACTACTCAAAAATATTAATAAGTTATGTCCATCTGCTAAACGGCTCATTTGAATATCCATTCATGAACAGACCACTTACTCGAGAACTGAAATTCCTTTAAGGTTTCGAGAATTTCTTTGAAATTCCGTCGTTTTAATTTATGTCAATCGCGTAAAAACACATGGAATCAACAAAAATGTAAACACAAGCAACAGAAATTGCAAATGGCGGATCATTGCCCAAACAATAACATCCATAGACAGTTCTAGCACTCAGCGATTAACGCCATATTTTAAAGTGTCAATCAAAATTTTAGTTATACGTTTTTTTAACACAATCACAGTCCTGACGAATATTTCACACAGTAAAAAATTAATAATTAGCTATTTTGACAATTTTGATTAAATGGTTGTCAATTTGTGTGAACGTGTACAAGAAAGTCTATTGAACATGAATCTATATTGGTCAATGGTTCGATTAGAAATGGACATTAAGATAACTCTAGTCTAGATGATCCAGACTACTAATATCTGAAGAAAACATTTGTTGGAATATGATTCTAGCATGCCAAGCAATTGATTGTTGTTTTCAGAAAAATACGCGGTGCTCGTGATCTTGTTTCCGAATTAATCGGTGTTCTTCATCAATTTTCAATACAGTACAAGCGAATGACTTAAAAAAAACACTATCGTTCTCTAAAAAAAACTCTTTGATTGCCCTTTCTTGTTAGTGGCGCCACCAGGTAGCGTTAATGACAAACAAATGCAAGCAAAGGCGCTCCAAACAAAAACGCTCACCATAGCCAAAGAACAAAATCATGTCAATCAACGACGGCAATAGACTGTATCCTAAACGTCCAAAAATGCCATTCACAGAATTAATTTAAATGACCAAAAAATCACTCAAAACACAATTAAATATAAGCAAGTTAAAAAACAAAAATCATATTGATATACAGCCAACGAGAGAAGCTAAAAAAGATAATTTTAACCGAACGAGTTATTCGAGAGGCAACGAAGCATTTGATGCATCAGTCAATCTAAGTTAAGTTGTCTGCTAAAGTACAGGCAGACGACAATTTCAATTTTAGATATTTCGAGTATTCCCCGACAAATGTAGACCTCAAATTATAACTTGTTCACAAAAAGATTCTTCAATTCAATTGTAATAAAGTTTTTGTTCTTTGTTGTGTGGCTTTTATGCGAAAATCGTTTTTTTTTCGGCAATAGGAGAATGTGTTCAAGAGAGCCGTCTGATAATGATACTTCAGAGTCTAGAACGCAGAGTTCCAGCCAACTAGGGCTTGACATAGAAAATGGTAGATTTGCCCATCAAATTCGACAGGTGCCGCCATTTTGTATTTCCGCCGCCTTCATTGACGCGTTTTGAGTCTATGTGAGACGAGCCAGCTCGTTGGAGTCGGCGCACAAGGTGCATATATGGCGGACATCCGGTTTGAGCGAGTGAAATTTCGTCAGTGCGTGAAATAACACAGGATTTGTGACCAGTGAGCGACCAACGTGAATATATCCAGTGAAAAAGTGCGCGAATTGGGGACCAGTGTTTTATGAGTTTTGTCGGCGTGTTCTCTACCCACCGGCCAAGCTGGATAGGTTACCGGAATATCTTCGCGATACGGTGGACTGGTTTATGGGGTGAGTGGACTAATTTTTCTCTGCGTTTTCGCTTAATTCCGTGCACACATAATCGTGATCTGAACGGACATAGGGAGCGTTGTATTGCCAAGCTGCGTTTTCCATTTACTATCTGTGCTAGCCTGTTTACAAAATTGACGTACCCCACACCAATCCGGATCAGATTAGGTATGTTCATGTCAGTCCGACCTGAAATGGCTGCAAGACGGCGGGTGGGGTGGAGGGGTCGGTTCGTGTAGCGGTCGTGACAGCTGATGCAAATTTACAATTAAGTCTATCCACGTTAAAAACGTATTTGTCACGTTGATTATAACTGTAATTCGTGTGCGCAGCGAATTTGAAATGCCAGTGACCTTATTGAACCGTTTGATCAAGAGACCTACGTGCATTTCTGTATAGGAATCGGCGTTCAACTGTATCGAGCGGGGTCGTTGTCACGTTACCACGCAGACTCTGCTAACATTCGTAAACTGTATCTAAGAATTTTGCGATACTGGATTCGAGTACGTCACTATCTGTAACTTACTGCGATTGTTAAACACTGGACATTCCATTTTTGTGTCTACAGTCTGGCAATTCTACCGCCATCCGAGTTGCTGTAGGGTTTCCACGAAAGGCCTAGAACTATTGGATCGCATTTATCTCTGAATTGCGTTTCTCCGACACAAATTGCCAGCGAGATAGAATTCGGTGAACCCTGGAGTAAGAGATTCGTCAAATGTCGTAGATTTGTTATCTGGGGTGAAGTAACTCTGCGAAATTTGTTACTCGATGCAATCGTGTGATGACTTCGTGACACGACCCCTTTTCCTATTGACAATAAACGTAAACATGGCAGAGGCCTTCGACATGTACATTACCTAAATGGGTGGGGGGAAAAGGACGACGTTTTTCGGGGTTTCTTCGATTTTTTTCTTCTCTTTCCCACAACAGCCAAATTCGTTCTACCATAAATGGTCGAGAGGGATACTCAAGCTGGGAAAACCGTGCTATAAGGTCACATTGCCTGATCTGTGATTTCCACTAGAGAATGGCGACGTCATTTTGTTTGGGGCTGGTTTCATGGCCTCAGATGAAACAGCTGATTTCAATGCAGGTCCATTGAGCAGGCCCTGTGGCGGTCACTCAGTGCCAACAAACTGTGAGAACATCTGGGATGACTGTTTCGAAATTGCCATTCTCGTCTCGTTCGTGGCCAGTTGCCACCTGACAACCATCGGGTGACAATCATGTAATTACAATTACAATATGTACCCACAAGCAGCCCCGGATGGGGCCAATGGCGGGGGTCAAACGACCAGTTAAGGACAAAGGTGTGGTTGTCCTATCCTAACAGGCTCTTTACTTGAGATTCATTTAGGCTTTTCCACTGTCGACACACTCTGGGGAAATAGGAGTTGAAGAACGAGTCACATCTACAATGCAGCTCCTCATCCATTCTAGTATGTCCTGCTCTTCTACACCTAATAGGAGTAGTAAGTAAGTAGTAGTAGAGTAATAATAGTAATGTCCTTGTTTGGACATTAACCTTTACTACATGGACGGAAATTCCTAACTCTATAATGGATTAAATCTACACTTGTTATTTACAGGTACATCATTGGGTGCCAATTTATACTGTACATGACTACATTTCTTTCGGGTTTCTTTACATGAACAGCTCGAAATATAATGTAGCGGATTGTAGCTTTGACAGGTTGTCGACCTGTGAAAGAATTCTTAATTGTGCAAATCCTTTTACGGTGTTGAACTCAGAACCGTTGGACTAGAAATCATTTTATGGCTTTCTCTTAACCAGAAACTGGTTACAATTACTGTACCATTTGCTTGGTCACAGTACATGTACACTGTACGTTTTATTTTTTCTATACTGTATTTGTACTGTATTCTGTACTGTACTGTATTTTCATCCACTTCTGCTGCTGTTCTTGTTCAGTTTTCATTTGATCGGGGGACCTTCTCTAGCATCGGCCACACAGATAATAATGAAAGCAAATTCATTTTTCTATATGTTCTCAATTGACTGGAATAGTCGAAAAATAGGACGTCGGTATTTGAAGTGCATCGCGCTTTCTTGTTTGGTTAGCCCTATTTATTTCTCTGGTTTATAATTGAATTGGTGCATTTGCAGGCGCCAAATAAATTGGTCCACGCCTCTCGACGTGACAAGAGGCCTTCCATAATTAATGCATTTTATCGAGAGATGGGTCGATGTTAAGTGCCCTAACTCTTTTTAACTGAGCGTCAAGTGTCCGAACACCGACTGGCAAGTGCGTTCGCAAAATTGCTCCATGGAGGGGAGGAGGGCCACGCCTAACTGACTAGTTACTATGACGTCAAATGTTATTCAATACCAAAAACATCTGGAAGTTTTCTTTTTATATTTATTACTGGAGAATTCTCCCGGCTTCACCCGGAAGTCCTCGTCACAACAGCGGCGCTTTTGTGCAACGGGATTTTCGATGACTTGGCAATGGCGCCACAATACGTGATTTTTAAATTTCGATTTCCCAAATGTTTGACAATTAAAAAAAAAGCAAATCTGTTGAAAATAAAAAGAAGTTGTTTCTTCCCATTTACATGACATGACAATGGCAATGTGAATTAATTAATGATAATTTTAAATGTTAAATCAGGATCTGGCGAGAGATCTGGTGATAGATGGGGTAATCAGGGAATGATAATCAGATTTGAAAGACCAGAATGTGAACCCAGATATATAAATACTAAAAATCTAGCCCTCAAAAAAATTGCGTTGACCCAGCAATTTACGGAACTGTTTTTATTTTTCCAGTTCACATTTCATGACTGCGTTACGCTGTTCGCGAGTTTTCGACGCGACAGAGAAACAAACACAAATACAAACCTCCAGAATTATTGCTTGTCCTACTAAATCTATACTATATTTCCAAAATGTTGAAAGCACATTTCGATTGAATTTTCAGAAATAATTATGGAATCGGGTAAACGATGAATCTGGTTTATTTTTGCTTAAAGAAGACTGCACATCGATATTTCGATCGGCTAGTATCGATCCCTAGTTCTAATCAGTGTTCTCTAATAAATCATTATCTAGGTTACAAAATGGCTAGTTTTGTAATTAGCAGGTATTTCTATGCGTGGTGAATTTGGGGGAAAGAGTTCGAAAACCACTGCCTGTTATTCTAATATCGCAACACGTACGCTCATGTTCATAAAAGCCACAATCTCGACAGCTAAAATTGTTACGGGAGAAGATTGAAAAGCTTTGTTTACCTGTGCTAGGCATAATTGAGTCAAGCAAAATTGGGCGCAGGCGAAAAAGAAAATGAGTCATTCATTTATCTTTAAACGAATTTTTAGTAATCTTGCAATAAATTGAAGAACTCAATCATAATCCATAAACCTCACAGGATTACGATTAAGTCTGCGACTGTGCGTAGCCTCTCAATGAGATTTATGCTAATATAATTAAAATTGAATTTCCAATTGTATTTCACTATAATTGACACTCCACAAGATGGTCGCGCCCATCATGGTTTCTAGCATTTATTGAAATATCGTTGGTTTTTATACAAAAGCGCTTTTAAAAAGGGCCGCACAAAACCTCGATATTATCCAAAAATCGTCAAATCGATCATAAAATCGACATAATCGAGTGGCTCGATAGTATCGATGCAGACGATAATCATTTTACCAATTTACGGTCAAATTCAGTATTTGATCATCAACTTGGTGATGACGAAAATTAAGGTTTTCAGAAATCCTCAGTTGAGAACTTGATTTTCTCAGAAGTTGCTCCAAAGTTGATTTTGATTTTGAGAAAGACCAAAATGCGCACCCTGGGCTTGTTGTGGGTTAAACGAAGTTTAAGAAACGCAGCACCTCCATAAGACTACATACCGTTCTCATA